>APFE030038047.1:64439-104609 GCA_000404065.3 Pinus taeda
CCTATTTCTTTGCTCAATTTTCCTTGGGGTCTAGTTCAACCACTTGTGTGACTTGGCCTCTTCACACACTCACTAACCTCTGATCCAACTGCGCAATCCTGAAGGAGATAAATCCTTCTCCATGGATGAGCTTCCTTTATGGGAAAAATCCATCCAACTGATAGTACACTGTCCCTCCTCTAATCTCAACTGGGTCTCTATCTGAACTGACATGCATGAGCTTTTCATGAGAGAATATTCAGTTATCTAAAGTGCAGTAGTTATATGCAAGCATGCATTAAATAACTGAACTCACATTAATTTAAACAAATTGTTTAAATCAATCTAACTAGACTTGACTCAGTTAACTGAGCTAGCTAATTACTACTCAAATTAGAACTCATCGGTATCTCTTTAACTTATGGATATATTCCTCAATTAATAGAGAAACTATTGCATGTCCTCACATAGACTTCATGTTTGATTTTTCACAACTAATTAACTCATGGTGAATTAATTAATTTATTTTCAAACAGTTGTTAAGTGCAAATTCGAATTTTACTTCCTATTTTTAGTTTAGAGACTGACTAAAATAGGAATCCATCCTGAACTGCTAAAAATAGAAATTCTATTTTTAGCACTTCCATTTTTCATTCCCTGTTGCTCAATCCAACACTAGTACCCAAACTGCTATTTATAGCAGTGCTATTTTTTAGCACTTCTATTTTTAGCATTTCTTGTTGCTATTTTCAACAATATCTAAAAGTCAAGGAACATAACTCAGCAAAATTCACCGAACTTATTAACATAATTAAATCTACATGACTTTGACCAAGAGTTTTGACTTAGCTCACCAGCTTGGAGAATGGAGCCAACTCAGTAGTACTAGTAGCTTCTATGCTTTAAAATCTTTATGCTCCCCACCTTTTCTTGTATTTGACAATATAAGAAAACATATCTAGTGTTCCATAGGGACGTGTCCTCCAAGGTGGGGGGCATGCTCCCCACATTTCCCATGTTCACAGGATGGGGGAACACTTAGGGAAACGTTTCCCTACGTCCCCATTTTGGGGTAACACAAAAAGATGCAAGGGGAAACATTTCCCCAATGTGGGAGATGCATTTCCCTAAAAGGGGTTCTTGTGTATTATTGGTTTTTGTAGCATCGGAGGTGTTCTAGCCACAAAATTTGGTGGAGAGACTAGAATACATGAGATCTCCGAAACCTAGAAATCGTTTCTGAAAATTCCACTAGAGATGGCTTAGTTAAATTATTAGTCGATTTTTAAATATTTTATAAATCTAAACTTAGAGAATATCACTAATTAATCATAATTAATTAATTCAATGTGAGAATTCTCT
The DNA here is from genome assembly GCA_000404065.3 of Pinus taeda. Taxonomy (NCBI): domain Eukaryota; kingdom Viridiplantae; phylum Streptophyta; class Pinopsida; order Pinales; family Pinaceae; genus Pinus; species Pinus taeda. The sequence goes on from APFE030038047.1 coordinate 65,781, forward strand.
AGAAACTCACACAGATCGATCCAGAAATGGTCTGAGCCATCAATTAAGATTTAATCTTGGTCATTGGAGTCCCAACAGAAAGATATAAGAAGGGATTGATGTGGTGATGGAGAACATACCAAAGCACCAAAGTCACTTGGAGAATTCGAATTTCCAAAGTAGCATCAATTACTTGTCGGAGAGTTCGAGCTTCAGTGAGGCAGCCGAGATAGTGAAGGGCGGGGGCAATGATCCAAAGGAATTTTTCAGATCTGAAGAGGCAACAACAAGAGGGTTGACCTATTCCCGGTGAGGAAGCACAAAGGACTACACAATTGCTTTAGAGAAGCGTTTGATTGGAGAGAAATTAATTCTTAGTTCCAAAGTTTGGATAGAAGGTCCAGAGTTTCAAAGAGTTGATTTCTTCAGCAGAGACAAGCATAACGAATTCATCAAAGGCAAGTTGGAGGCTTGACATTGTTATTTTTTGGTAGCATCGGATGTGATCTATCCATGAAAATTGGTGGAGAGGCTAAGGCACATGAGTTCTAAAGCACCCAGAAACCGTTTGGTGAAGTTCCACCCGGATTGTCTTTTATTAAAATAAATAATATTTTTAATGGGGTTCCTAAGTCTAAACTTAGGAAAATTAAAGTATTAAAGAGTATTAATCGAAATATGGGTGAGAATGTTTTAGAAAGCAGATCAAGTCAAGTTTTTAATCTTAGTCATTGATTAGAGACTTAATCTCAGTGGTTGAAGTCTCAACGAGAAAAGTATAAGAAGGAAGCTTGGGGTTCATTCAAACACATACCGACAGAACGAATTGATCTAGAGTTCGATATTTCTGGGGCTACGAAGCTACGCAATTCGAACTAAGTGATCATTCTGCGGCAAAGGGGTAGGGATAGTTTGGGAATACTGAGCAGAGAGGCGGAGAGCCACTAGTGGAGGCAGCGCAACACCGAGAGGGACTGACATTGGGCCAATCTGGGCCCGTGCAAGTCTGACATTGAACCAGGGAGAGCCAGCGCAGAGGAGAAGTTTCCCTCACACAAAAATCTTGAACTGACGAGGTGCTGCTGGAACATCCGGGAGAGGTTGACACAGAAGTTCCAAGAGGCAAAAGAGATTGTGCAGAGCTGACACAGAGCCTGTAAGGCTGACACGGGGCCTACGCAGGGCTAGCGCAGAGATAGTCGGGGGTTTTCCAGTTCTGCTGCGGGATCAGCTGGAACTGCTGGGTGAAGTGAAGTAATCTCACTCATTTTTCCCACGTTATATTTTTCTTTGTAACTGGATTGTCCGGAGGGCATCCAACATTGTATTCAAAACTACTGCTTAATAATATAAAACCCTCAGAACTACTGCATCGTTTTTCTGCATTGGGTTTTTCCGGGGACTATTTTATCCAAATATAACATTGTCCTATGTATCTTTTTCTTTGCTCAGTTTCTTACTTCATGTAATCAAATTAAATTGGTGTAGGTTGTAGTAGTAATTTACTTCAGTATTTTCCAGAAAATAACTTGATAATGTATATTAAAATCAAGTAGAAGAAGTAAATTTAGCTTTGTTGCAGTAGGGGTTCCTTGAGTGTAGGAATTTTCACATGGTATCAAAGCATTGATTTTGAAACAGGAAGAGCAGATCCAACACTAAGCAGAGAAGCCAATAGCTGCATTTTGCAGCAATTCAAATCCCCTTGAAGGGATTATGCAGTCCTTGCCAGGAAAGCTAAGATTCCAAGGAAATCTCTCTCTGAGAAAGTCGATAGAGAGGTACGATTTCTGGATTGTGAGCTTGCAGAGGCAAAGGGAGTGACACAGAGCCTCAATGCAGTGCTTGAAGGGCACAGTTTCTGCCAGGGCATAAATCCGTCGGAAAAGAGCAAAGACACATAGAAGGGGAATTTTCTCCTCGGAGGAATTTTCTCGCCAAAAGTTCAAATTTTTCACTTGCCCAACGGCAGACCAGTGTTGCACAGTACTAGAGGAGTCAATTTGACATTTTGGGTGAGATGGCATCAGATGGGCTCAGAGATCAGGACAGGTTGGAAGGAGCTTCCAACTATGTCATATGGAAAACTAGAATCTTAGTTGTTCTGGAAGAGTACGATATCGAAGCTTACATTAAGAGTGTTGTGGTTGTTCCTGCAGAAAATGATCAGAAGAAAAAGTACAAGGCCGAGCAGGGAAAGGCGAAGAGGTTCATACTCGATGGAGTTCAAGATCATGTGGTCTCACACTTGCACGACAAAGATACAACCCAAGAAATGTGGGAAGCCTTGTCTTCACTGTATGAAGGTTCTTCCGAATAGCAAAAGATGTACTTAGAACAAAAGTTGTAGCATACATTGATGCAGAAGGGAGAAGGGGTTAACTCCTATCTTCAACATCTTCAGGACACTAGAGACTAGCTTGTTGTAGTGGGTTCTACTCCTCAATCTACCGCGATGGTAAGGACAGCCCTAAATGGAGTCTCGGATGAATGGACAGTCTTTGTCCAAAGTATATTGGGCAGGGAAAGACTACCTTCATGGGAGGAGATGTGGGCAGCCCTTCAACAAGAAGAATTAAGGAGGGATTTGGTTAAGGTAAACCTCAATGGAAGAAGTGAGAGTGGCACGAAGACCAAGGAGGAGGAGGAGAAAACAGCTCTAGTATCAAAGCGACAACGAAAGCAGAAGTGGAAGAAGGACATTTCAAAGGTGAAATGTTTTAGATGTGGTGAGATGGGCCACTTTACATCCCAGTGTCCTTTGAAGCAAAAGGATAAGGATGAGAAACATGATCCTAAGGCTGCTCCAACTAAAATTGACGAAGATGAGTTTGCCATGAGTGCCCATGCATCTCCAGGAGGAAAATGGGGTGATATAGAACTATAGTTGGGAGGACTACATGTGGGAAGGATCCTTGAGGAACCCACCTCTTGGATCAATTCCTTGCTACAGGAGCCCGAGATTCAGCAGTAGTAAGATGGACTTAGTGTCAGATGATGCAGTGGGTTTTTTGGAGAGACAGATGCAGTGGCTTGAGACCAAAGACTGATCAGCGCAGAGCAAGGTTGGCAGCCATGCAGAAGTCAGGGGTAGCGCAGAAGATACAGAGGGTCAGAGACTTGTAGCAATCAAATTCTAACATTCACATGGTATTATGCTTAACACAGTTAGTTCAAAAACTTGGGATGCTTTTCCGTTGTTGAGCAACAAGAATTGGAAAATGATGCAGTGCAAAGCTATTAGTGGCAGTGTTAGCAGCAGATGCAGAGGGAGGTGTAGTACAGATGCAACATTGGCAGTGGTAGTTTCATGGGAAAAAATATAGTAGCAACAGTAGCATAGTGTTGGTGGCAGAAATAGTGCGGAAAGGAGATGCTTTAGAGACAAAGCAGCATGCAGTTAGACATTATTGCTAGAGCACATTCCTCGCTATGAGGGAGTGTTAGTTTTTGGTAGCTCAGATGTGCTCTAGCCATGAAATTTGGTGGAGAGGTTAAGGCACATGAGTTCTAAAGAACCTAGAAATGGTTTTGTGAAATTTGACACGGATTGTATTCTATTAAAATAATTAATATTTTTAATGGGGTTCCTAAGTCTAAACTTAGGAAAATTAAAGTATTAATGGGTATTAATCAAAATATTGGTGAGAATGTTCTAGAAAGCGAATCAAGCCAAGTTTTTAATCTTAGTCATTGATTAGAGACTTAATCTTGGTCATTAACATCTCAATGAGAAAATTATAAGAAGGAGGCTTGGGGTTCATTCAGATACACACAGAGAGAACGAATTGATCTAGAATTCGATATTTTGGGGGCTAGGAAGCTGAGAAATTTGAACTAAGTGATCATTCTGCAGCAGAGGGGCAGGCATAGTTTTGGAATAACGAGCAGAGAGGCAGCGCAACACCTAGAGGGACTGACATTGTGTCAGTATGGGCCCACGCAGGCCTGATGTTGAACCAAGGAGAGCCAGCATAGTGGAAAATTTGCCCTCACACATAAATCCGAAACTATCGGGGAGCTACCAAAATAGCCAAGAGAGGTTGATGCAGAAGTTCCATGAGGCAGAAGAGACTGTGCAGAGCTGACGCAGAACCTGTAAGGCTGACGCAGGGCTAGCGCAGAGATAGCTGAGGGTTTGTAAGTTCTGTTGTCGGATCAGCTGGAAACTGTTGGGTGAAGTGAGGTAATCTCACTCAGTTTTCCACCATTATATTTTTCTCTGTAACTAGATTGTCGAGAGGGCATCCAGCATTGTATTCAAAACTACTGCTTAAAAATATAAAACCCTCAGAGTTGTTGCACCAGTTTTCCCGCATTGGGTTTTTCAGGCATTATTTTGTCCAAAAATAACAACGTCCTATGTATCTTGTTCTTTGCTCAGTTTCTTGTTTCCAGTAATCAAATTAAATTGGCGTAGGCTGTAGAAGTAATTTACTTCAGTATTTTTCAGAAAATAACTTGATAATATATATTAAAATCAAGTAGGAGAAGTAAATTCAGTTTTGTTGCAGTAGGAGTTCCTTGAGTGTAGGAATTTTCACAGACATCATAAGGTTTTTGCAAAGCAGCGTAGAGGCTGATGCAGAGGGTGTAGGAGGTCGAGTTTCCTGAAGGAAGTTGTGTCGAGATTTCTTGTGGAAGAAGGGTAATTCCGTTAAAATAATTTTGCCCAAATTTTCTTATTGTTTGGATTGCCAATTGGGAATCCATAGATTGGACTCATATTTTCACCGCTGAATAAAAACCCTCATTGTTGCACGGATTTCCCCAAGTTGGGTTTTTCCGGGGACAATTGTCCAAAAATAACAGTGTCATTTTTATGTGTGTTATCATTTCTCAGTTCCGGCACTATTATTTCCACAATATTTTATTTGTGAAGGTTGCAGCGTGATTTATTTGATATTTGTCATAGCAAATAAATTGTTAAAATAATTAACAATTAAACAAATAAATTCCAATAGCTACAGTAGGATTCCAGTTCTAGGAATTTTTACATGTATCAAAGCGTGAGTGATCAGCCAGGAAGCTCAAAAGTGAAGGAAGTAATTTCGCTGCTCAGAGGGAGCAGCAGGCCGAAATTCTCAAAGGCGGTGTAGTATCCAAATAGGCAAGCCGAATTGTTGGGGTAGAAAAATTTGATTTTCAATTGCGAGAGTGCAGAAGAGTCAAATTGCCCTGGATTGTAATTCCAATAGTTAGAGGAGCAACTGCAACTCAAATTTTAATTTGAGCATATTCCTGGTTGGACGCAGAGGGTTTTCCTGCAGGTTGCAGAAGCAGAATCCACGTCAAGTGGAAGAAAAAAGCACACATAGTAAAGGGAAATTTTTCTTCAAGGAACTTCGAGTCTCAAAAGTTCAAATTTCCAGTTGCAAATTGGCAATAGCAACACCAAGCATTCCAGGAGGGAGTGTGAATAACAGAGCAACAGTCAAGCACAGGGAAAGAGGGAGTTTACAACAATTTCAGAGATGGCCACTATAGGGCTTAGAGATCAGGATAGGTTGGATGGAGCTTCCAACTATGTCATCTGGAAGGCTAAGATTTCCTTCCTTCTATATGAATATGGCTTGAAAGCCTACATTGATAATGTAGTGGTAGTTCCTCAGGACGTAGACTAGCTCAAGGAATATAGGAAGGATATGGCGCAGGTGAAACTGTTGATCCTGGATGGAGTCCAGAACCATATAGTCTCACATATAACAGCTAAGGGAACGGCTAAAGGAATGTGGAATGCCCTCTCCATGCTATACGAGGGTACTTCCGAGCAGCGGAAGATGTTCCTATAGAAAAAGCTTAGATGCATTAGGATGCAGAAGGGGGAAGGCATATATCCTTTCCTCACCATGATTCAGGAGGTATGAGATCATCTTTCAATTATTGGGGTAGCGCCTCAACTTTCAAAGCTAATACGATTGGCACTCAACAATGCCTTAAAGGATTGGTAGGTCTTCGTCCAAAGTATATTGGGCAGAGACACGCTACTAGGATGGGACAGAATGTGGTTCGATTTGTAGCAGGAGGAGTTGAGACAAGCTATGTTGAAGAGCTCCATCAATGGGAGCAGTCGCAGTGGACAGAAGGTGGTGAAGGAGGAAGAGAATGTGGCCCTCGCATCAAAGGGTCCCAGTCAGGTGAAAGGGGAACAAAGAAATAAGAATAAGGATTTATCTAAGGTCAAGTGCTTTAGGTGTGGCGAGTTTGGCCACTACATTGCCCAGTGTCCTCTCAGAAAGAAGGACAAAGAGGAGAAGCAAAACCAGGCAGCAGCACATGCTGAGATAGATAGGTTGTCCTCCAAGTTGGAGGAAGACTTTGCTATGATGGCCCACATACCTCCAGTGATGAGGTGGGGTGACTTGGAGTTGTAGCCCCAAAGAGCTACAAATTGGGCAGGGTCCTTATGGAATCCACCTCGTGGATCATTACAGCTATAGGAGCCCACAATATTCAGTAGCGGGAAGGATCAATGTCAGAGGTGCAACCAGAATTCAAGGGTGACAATTGCAAACTAGTTGCAGTCATATGCTAGAGAGCGCAATGCAGAGTTGGCAGCAATGCAAACTGGCATGGTGTAGAGTCAGCAGCAACACAAATTATCTAGAGACAGTGCAGAGGCTAGTAGAAGTCAGGACTCTGGAGATAGGTGCATCATATTAAACACAGTTGATTCAGTATTTTGAATTCTTTTCAGTTGCAAATGTTGCAGTTGGAGCAACAACAGAGTTGCAATGTAGGAAGTAGTACAACAAGGTCAACAGCAACACATATGCAGCATCAAAATTGTGCAATGGTTAGTGGGCAGTGGCAGGTAGTAACACTAAGCATACATCAATGATGTGACAGGAGGTGATATAGAGATAGGGTGTTGTGGTAGGATGTGCAGCATTAGATGGAACACATTCCTTGCTAAGATGGAGTGTTAGTTTTTGTAGCATCAGATGTTTTCTAGCCATGAAATTTGGTGGAGAGGCTAGAATACATGAGATCTCCAAAGCCCAGAAATCGTTTCTAGAAATTCCACTAGAGATGGTTTGATTGGACTAATAGCAGATTTTTAAATATTTTAAGTCTCATTAGGGGAATTTTGAGGTCTAAAATGGGCCTCCTAAGGAAATTATAAAATAATAGTGGAAATAATAAAATAAAATTAAGATTACATCATCAAATTTTAGAGGGGAAAAAATATTATATATTCAACTCTATTTTCAACTTATTTCGCCTATGGGTTTACTCAAATTTCGAGCAGAAAAACTCATTGGATGCAGAGTTTGATTCAATTCATCCAAGATTACCCATGTTGCATACTTTCGATGGACCCTGTTGCACGAAAAATGAAAATACATGAAAAAAATGTGATTGCCAATCACGTTTTTCATGTATTTCTCATTTTTCGTGTAGCAAGGTCCATCGAAATGTATTGCAACTGGGTACTCCTTTCGATGAAGAATTAAATTTTGCATCCAACTAGTTTCTCCTGCTTGAAATTTGAGTTAAAACCTTTAGGGAGATAAGTTGAAAATACGAGTTGAAAAAATAGTTTTTTCCATGTTATTTTCTCATTTTTCGTGATAGCAAGGTCCATCGAAACTATGCAACATGGGATTACTCCTTTCGATGAAGAGAATTAAATTTTGCATCCGACTTAGTTCTCCATGCTTGGAAATTTGAGTAAAACCTTTAGGGAGATAAGTTGAAAATAACGAGTTAGAAAAAAATATGTTTTATTTGCATCCAACTAGTTCTCCTCTTGAAATTTTGAGTAAAACTTAGGGAAGAAAAGTGTGAAAATACGAGTGAAAAAAATAGTTTTATTATTTTTTTATTTTTTTATCTTTTTACTTTTTTATTTAAAAAATGGTTAATCATCCCCCATGGTTGACATCATCATCTTGAATCTTATTGGTTATTATAAAGTTTATTTTGGTTGTACATTTTTCTTAGGAGACCCATTTTAGACCTCAAAATTCCCCTAATAAAACTTAGGGAATATGGTTAATTAATCAGAATTAATTAAGTCAAGGTGAGAATTCTCTAGAAACTCACACGGATCGATCTAGAAATTATCTGAGCCATCGATTAAAGTTTAATCTTGGTCGTTGTAGTCCCAACAGGAATATATAAAAAGGGATCAATGTGGTGATGGAGAACATACCAGAGCACCAGTCACTTGGAGAATTCGATTTTCCAGAGTAGTAGCAGTCAGTTGCCAGAGAGTTCAAGCTTCAATGAGGCAGCAGAGATAGTGAGGAGCAGGAACAATGATTCAGAGAAGCAGTTTGATTTGCTAGAGAGAAATTTGTTCTCAATTCCAAAGGCCGAACAAAGGGTCCAGAGTGCTAGAGAGGCGATTTCCTCAACAAAGACAAGTAGAATGAGTTCATTAGAGGTAGGTTGGAGGCTTGACGTCATAGGGTTTGCACAAAGTCTAACACAGAGGGTCTAGGAGGTCAAGTTTCCTAAAGGAACTTGTGTCGGGATTGCTTGTGGAAGAAGAGTAATTCCCTTAAAATAATTTTGCCCAGATTTTCTTCTTGTTTGGATTGCCATTCATGCATCCATCGATTATACTCAAATTTTCACCGATGCATAATAATAAAAACCCTCACTGTTGTACTAGTTTCCCCAAATTAGGTTTTTGCAATGACAATTGTCCAAAAATAATGATATCAGTTTTATGTGTGTGCTAGTATTTTCTCAGTTCCACCACTATTATTTCCGCAGTATTTTATTTGTGAAGGTTGCAGTGTGATTTTTTTTATATTTGTCATAGCAGAAAAATTGTTAAAATAATTAACAATTACAACAACAAAAAATTCAATTGCTGAAATAGGATTCCAGTGGTAGGAATTTTCACATGTGCATCCCCTCTCAAAAAGGGTTGGGCATCCACTGTGAATTTTGCCTGAAAACAAAAATTTATGAGGAGAAAATCTAATATTCAATCCTAGGCCCCCTACTAATGCTATGTAATTAACAGTAATGTTAAGAGGATGAAAATGAAAGAGAAAAGAGAATGTGATTATTACTTTAAGAATTTGTCATGTTTACTTAAATTTTTAACATTACAATTAATTGACTTAAAATGTTTGAAAATAGTTCCAACCTCACTAGATTTTATATGAAGAAAGTAGAATTTTAGATCCCATTCAAAATCCAACAAACATAACAATTTTCAAGATTTCAAGATTGTGGGGATTGCAATGTTTCCATTGAATTCTATCATGTATGAGAGAATGGAACTAGTATCTAAGCAAGAGCACCAACCTCTCTATGTACCTCAATGTTGGTGGTATTGATTGTTGAACTCCTTTGTCATTACTGTAGTGAAATTGAACCTATCACTCAAACAAAATCTCGATTTGACATGTTAAGCTTTTTTTATCTTAGTTTAATGTTGAGAATGATATTGATGATGAAGATCCCAATGTAGGCAATGATTTTGATGACATGTAGGTATTTGTTGTAGCATGTTTTTTCTGGATTATAGAGGCCATCTAGAGCCTCATTGTTGATGTATTTTTGGTTCAAAGATGGATTGCAGTCAGTGTTATTTTAATTATATGTACCCTTGCTCTATAATATATATATATATATATGAGAAACTTTACATATTTGTGTATAATGGTTTGGATTCATATGGATGCACATGAATATTCACATATTTTTTTTCAAAATTTGAATATTTATGTATTTTTTGGTCAATCAGTTTTTTGGTTTGGTTTTTCTCTAGTTCCTTGTTTTGGGGCAACTGGTTTGATGATCGGTCTAATTCTTATAACATCAGTTCATTTTCCATTGTTCATTTTTATTTTTAACTTTTAGATGTTGACTCTAGATATTGATGACTTTAGATTGGGTATTTTGTTGAAAAAACCACCTACAAATTAATAACCCCTTGTAGACATTTTGTCAAACACTTAGCTAAACTTTGATTTCTGACTCCAATAAATATTCAGCAGTAATATATTAAATTCCCACACACTCGATAGTTATTTATGAGCAGAAATACAAATAAATAAGTATGAAAATTATTTGCAGTGGAAATGGGCAGCAAAAAATCACACCATTTGACACAATAATTTTGGGCAATGCCCCTAGAAAAGCCCCAAAGGGAAAACTAGTCACAAGAGGGAAATATTATTAATGAGCTCAACAAAAATTGCAGTGATCTTTGCAGCAGAAATTTCCAGCAATAAATTCCCTCTACATATCTCACAAATCTGCCCCGAAATTTGTGCACTTTTTCATCCTCAAAAAGTGTGTGAAACAGTTGTATCGCCTGCAGCACCTTTTCTCGAATTCTATGTATATTTATAAGTACCAGCTATACGACCTTCACACAGCAAAAACCAGCATCTTGAAATCTGTGCCTCATGCCTCGATTTTTGTTCCCATTAAATGTTGCATGGGCCTGCAACAAATACATGCAGTTCTATATTGTACTTTCTACTTTACTTTTGTACTTCCTCCTCGAAATGCATGCCAAGTCCCTTGGAATTCAAGCCCTCTTTCAACTGCAATAAATGTTGGTAAGGTGCCTTGAGATTTGTGCCCTTTCACCCAACCTTTCCTTCACAATTTTCTTCAGCTCTTCTTTCCCCTCTCTAATTAAAATGCTCATTAATGAGTCAATGTGTGCCTCTTCACTTCCCCCTTCTCCTTTTATAAATTCATTAATGACTAGAACCCCTAACCCTAGATCTCAATGGCCAAGAATAAATCTTGCCATCTCAAGATCAACATTTGTTACTTGATCTGTCATTGAAATGACTTAAATCACTTAAGTCACTCAAACTTTTTATAAAGTCACTTTTGTCCTTAAATAATAAAAGTACACTTTACCCTTGATAAAATCACTTTATAATTGAAGTGCCTAGGAAGTGATATTTGCTTAGTCACTTCTACGGGCCAGGCACTGCCACTACAGAAGTACCCCCAAGCTACAATTTCTAACATCTTTGACTCATCACCTTTTACTATTTCAATTTACCATTCCAGTCTTAAGATTTCAGTAGCTACTATTGAATCATTTATGATGTATGAATCAATTTATTTCATTATTGAATTTGAATTTGAATCACGTTTATATATATATTCTGGTTACCGTGTCTCCCATTATTCTGGTTACCGTGTCTCCCATTCCAAAAACTTGGTGGAACATTGCGAAACCCAATGGCACATCTTAAAGTTTTTGAGCATGTTCTTTGAGAACTAATACAGAAAAAAATAATGAAGATTTTAAACACTCCTTCCTAAGAACGAATATATAAACAATATCTGAAGTAAGCTGATGTTTATCTAATGACTAAGTTAATGCAATACGTCATTCCAATGATTTATCATTTCAGGAAAATAACTGCAATCATAATTTAAAAATTGTTTTTAACTGATTTCTTCTCTTTGAAATTTAGTTCTTAAAAGTATTTATAAATAAATAAAATGTTTCCAACCCTTTTGAATCTAGAGATGAGTTGGCTTTTACCATAAATGTAAGTACAATGAGGCTAAAAACCCAACTTGATCAAATATCATAATCTGCAAATAGAACTGTTCTCGAACTTGCAGAGAGTTCTTTTATTCTGAGACTTGATTTGGCAAAAATGATGGGATATGCTAACTCGTCCCATATTTTCTATTCCATATTCCCTGATTGAATATCATTCCTACTATCTGCTTTTGGTTTATCCACTCTAGCTAATAATATTCCCTGTTCAGATGTTATTTCATGTACACGTCCAATAGTTCCTTGCTCAACAGTTGTTTTATCTTCTAGTTTCACATCAGCAGCCTGAAACAAAGATATCATTCTGATTTATCTTGAGAAAATAAAATGCAGAAAGAACATTTTACATTTTAGGTGTCCCATTTGAGGAAAAAAAAAAAATCCTTGATGAACATAAATTTTGAATTGATAAATAAGGTTCTAACCTGTACATTGGATCCATAAGGGGCTTCTGAAGTGGAAGAAGAGAATGATTAAAGTTCCTTGTTCATATCATTTGGCAAAGTATCAGAACCACAGGCAACTGCACTTCTGCAAGATTCTATATGCTCCACAAAAGCATTATCTACTGGAGATGGTGAGATTGCATACTTCCCACCACGTTCATCATCCAGATTTTGGGAGCTTGTAGGACTGGACTTATCTTGAGCTTTGACTGCAGCACAAGATGCAACAGATGCACAGGGTTTACATATTTCTACACCTGGACCAGATGAAGAAACTGGAGCTTGACAGCCTTGGTGGAGTTGCATCTGGGCAAGATATGGAGGCATTGGATGCAATTGTGAAGAGTGTTGGATATATGGCCTTTCAACATGGCAATGGCCATTCAAGGGTGGACCATAATTTGGAAACTGTAGATAGGGGCCACTCCCATCTGCATGGCTGTTTCCAAAGGTAGCATATGTATGCAGTCCAGGATGAAGTGGAAAAGCACCTATGGTTGCAAGGGGAACATATGGAGAAGGTGCAACAATTGGCCTTTGAGCCTGGTTTGATGCGAATGATTGCTGAAAGTTTGATGAAGGCAAAGGTGCTGCTTGAGGAACAGCCATAGAATAAGGAAAAGATGCAGTGCTCATTATGACAGTAGGGTCCATCATCATCCATGGTGAAATAATTCGCAAGTGTTGCTGGAACTGATCTTGTAGCTGATCCACCTCACTCTTTAAAGCTGCTTTCTCCTCTTTAAGCTCGTTTTTTTCTTCAGTCAACTGCTTCAACAAAAGTAATTAAACAAGAAAAGGTTAAGCGATACTACTAAACAAACAATTAATCCCACGATTGGAGAGCTTTCTTGAGTATCTATGCAATAACTTCTCTATACACTATCCATCCAATACGAGAACTAACTTTTTTTTTTAAATGTGTACTAGGATACAAATTCATCAACTTACTTCCCGAGATTCATCCATAAGCAAAGCATGCTCATCTTGTAGCTGCTTTAACTCAACTCTAAGCTCTTTGATGACTTGCACACTCTCTATCAATATCGATGCCTTGTCATTTTTTGGCCGATCAGGATCTAACAAAAAACAAATTTGAAAAAGAAAAGAATCATATATAGCTGACAATATTCACTTATTGTTGATAAGTTCAACCAAGCCATAGAACCCATTCCCAGAAAAGCTCTGCTGTGATATCCCATTAAATAAAATTATGCCAGGCAATTCTCAATTTTTGCATTTTTGACATTTTAATGTTGTGGACTTTGGAAAAGTGGGTTGAGTAGACCCCCACTTAATTTTTGGAGAAAAATGAGGCTATGCACATTAGAGAAAAGGAATAATAATTTTGTTAGTGGAATGTGGGGCCACAAAAAGGGAAATTCGACCCCCTTGAGGAATTTGCACTAGAGGAGAGAGGGAAGAGAGAAGGTGGCTCGAAATAGTGGAATTGGGGGCCACCAAGGGAGAAGGGACCAGCATTATAAATATCACAAGGAAGCTTCATTTCGGGATGTTTTGTCTATCACTCCACAGAAATCGAACTCTCTTGGAGCTGTTGAGCACAAGAAGAGAAGTGCTACTGAACACAGGAATTCCAAGTGGACATTCCACCCCTATTTCAAAGGACTTTGAGTGCCTGCCTAGTAAGGAAAATTGAAGTTTAATCTGAGGCTTCACTTGGGCATATTGCAGAGATTTCTCCCAGTTATGCATGTGGCTAGGGCGCAGAAGGAAATTCATACAAGGCTGGAGTCATTCTGAACATAGCCAAGAGGTTGTTCCATGTAAATTTCTTATTACAAATCCCCATGCAAAAAGGCAGATTTAACATCTATCTGATGGACCTCCCATTTATGTGAAAGGGATAGAACAAGGCAAACAGAATTCATTGTGGCCATGGGGCCAAAGCTTTGATTATCATCAATTCATTCAACTTGAGAAAATCCTTTAGCAATTACCTAGGCCTTACTATCTTACTACTTCCAACACATGCATACTTAGTTCTATACAGCCATTTGCATTTGATAATTTTTCTTCCTTTTGGAAGAGGTACAAAATTCCAAGTATTGTTCGTTATTAAGAAACAATATTCTTCGTTCATTATTGTGTACCAATCTAGATGGCCAAAAGCTTCTACAAATGTTTCTAGATCATAAGTCTCTAACATTAGAACCAAAAGACAGGAGGCTCAGAAATTATGAAAATGTACGAAGTTGATGTATCAGATTATTGAAAAAATCACCAACTATTTCTTGTGTTGTATGGACCCATTTGAGAAGTAGTGGTGCTAGTGTTGGTTCATGTTCAATGGACCCAACTAGAAGAGGTGAGTACGTGGAGGTGGATTTTCATCATCACTATTATCATATGAATAAGAAACCAAAGTAGCATCGTTAACAAAAAAGATTGGGAAGAGAAGGGCAAATATGCCAAAGATGACTCACGGGCTAAAGAGAACACAAATGCCAAATTAGGCTTGTAGGTGGAGAGAATTTCAACAAACTTAACATCTCTCCTAATAATAATTTCGTAGAAATGATATTGAAGAAGTCTATAACCTTTTACATCTTCAAAATATCAAACAAATATGTGCTTCTCACTTTTAGGCCTGTTGCCGCAAAATCTAACAGGCCTTGGAGAGGGGTACCCTACAGGGCTATTACTAGACCAAGAGACAACAATGAGTTAGTGATCCACTGTCACCACAGCCAAAAATACACGCTCTTTACGGATTTTCATAGATGGGAGGAGTCCTGATATGTGAAAAGGTCACTTAATAGGTATTCTAGGTATGTGGTATAGGATGACCAAGAGGCCTCCAAGGGGAAGGTTCAACTTAAGCACAAGGTCCCAATCAATAGTAGGGGAAATTCGCTTTCCTTGGAGATGCATAAGAATGGTAACATATGACCTAGGGTTTGATCGATTGGTTGAGAGTCGAGAAGGCCCAAGGTCAAGATGCTAAGAAAGGGTTTCCAACAATGATTTTCAACAAGACAAAGGTAAATGAAACCCTCAAACAAACCTCTAAGTTGTAGCAACACCAAACTAGGGTTTACCCTATGACAAACAACTAGGGCAAGAAATTTTATGGGGAAAATTGAAATGAATGCCTACCAAGAGGATTGATTTTGAGGCAACCAACTATACCCTTGGTATTTAGACTCTCCAATTCCAAAATCTCCCTTGCCTAGAAATTTGCACTAAGCCCTAGTTTGAGAGCTTGGCTTTGAAGGGGGTGAATTAGGCTACAGAAAAGAAAGGAAAAAATTTATGGATAAAAAGTGGATTTGATCACCAACAAGATAGGCTAGTGCCTTGTTCCTTGGGAGTATGGAGTCTATGCATTGATAGGATAGCCAAAAGTTGTTAAGGAGGAAGGATAAATGATGCCCTAGCATCGACAACCCTAGCAATTACCTATCCAATGAATCAAGGAGATTTATGGGAGAGTTAATCAAAGTTCACCACTAGGATATCATTCACATGTTATTCATGAGTAATGTATGCAACGATGAGACCTAGATTCCATTAAACAAATTTTCAACAATTTAGGGTACAATAGAGAAATCTAGATTCAAAACATTCCATACATTTGACATAAAGAAAAGACTTTCATTTATCCAATAAAATATTCACTTACAAGATAACATGCATGAAAATCCATCCATTGATCCAAGACAATAGTTCCAAAGACAAATGAATCAGCTCCAAATGTCAAAATGCATTCATATATTTGAATCTCCACAAGACAAGAAGGTCGAAATACACAAGAGGAAGAACTTCCAGGTCTGTGCGATGATAAGTTACAAATGAATCTCTAAATGATGCCCTAGCATCAACAACCCTAGCAATTACCTATGCAATGAATCAAGGAGATTTATGGGAGAGCTAATCAAAGTTCACCACTAGGATATCATTCACATGTTATTCATGAGTAATGTATGCAATGATGAGACCTAGATTCCATTAAACAAATTTTCAACAATTTAGGGTACAATAGAGAAATCTAGATTCAAAACATTCCATACATTTGACATAAAGAAAAGATTTTCATTTATCCAATAAAATATTCACTTACAAGATAACATGCATGAAAATCCATCCATTGATCCAAGACAATAGTTCCAAAGACAAATGAATCAGCTCCAAATGTCAAAATGCTTTCGTATATTTGAATCTCCACAAGACAAGAAGGTCAAAATACACAAGAGGAAGAACTTCCAGGTGTGTGCAATGATAAGTTACAAATGAATATCTCCTCTATTTATGTGAGGAGTGCTAATGTTAATTTTATCCTGGGAGCACCTAAAAACAATAAAATATGTCACAATGATGAATTAGGTCACAAGCTGACCTACTAGCTTAGACAAAATCATAAAAGTTTGCCCACACGTATGAGCCGTAGGGCAACAAGTGTTGATGTCATCCATGTGTGACACTTTCTAGAGCATGCATTGAGGGCTTAGGGTGCCAAGAGTGGTGTAGAAGCCCTCTAAAATCATCCTCTGAGGGTTGGCCCTTAGATCTCTATCAATCTCCCTTTGTGTACCTCAAAAATCATCTTGGGGCAACAAAGGTGGTGCCATGGGTCTCCAAATGGCCACAGTGCATGTCTCTGCTCCAATGTTGAGGGCTCTCAAGGTGGTGTTATTCCTCCTATGTCTCAACAGTGAGACCATCCTCATCTAAGCCCTGGATCAACTGTTATCCCTCAAAGTGCTAAGGCCAATTGGGGACATGTTGGGTCCAAGTGCATCATCCCAAAAGTCATCAAATGTAGGGCAAAGTGCCAAACAGTTGTGGGTGCTAGAGCTCCCCAAGGGTGTATATGATGCTCTATTGTTGCTTGGAGTCCCATGGCTCTCAACGCCTTACTTGTGGGTGTCAATATGCTTCTCTAGAATATTGATACTAGTTAAGGTGGCCAGGTCCCGACTGTGGGACCACCTAACAATCACATCATAAACACCAGCAAGCAACAAATCATTAGATACAATAATCATTTATGCATCTAAATGGACCAAGATTGAAAATAATGGGCTATTTGACACTTCAAACAAGGCTTCCTTTCCAAATTTGGGGTTTTGAACTCCCAATGGTGTTACCTCCCTGGTTAGGAGTCACTTAAGGACAACCCTATTAGGTGCTTCTAGCCCCCAAGGGGAAGTGACATTTCCTCAGTCCACCCTTCAATCAATAGGTGTCATGTGAAAAATGATGGTAGCGAAGGGGAGAAGACTTCATGGCAGACTACTAGGATGAATTGTGGAAGAAGACGCTCGACAACAACATATTCATTTTAGATGTCGGTGGTGCCATGAATATGGCCATTAACCCTGGTTGCCTCGAATAATAACCATAAATCCTCTTTGGCCCAAGATAATGACAGGTTTACGATGGTAGAATAAAATCGTCGTAACCCTAAATCCCCCCACGTGACTCAGAATCCCCATTTGCAGAAAGGGGCAGAGCTGAAAGGCTTGGTTCATAACAGGTATGAGTCACTTGCATCTTTGGAATCCATTGAACATGTCGTGTCTGAGAAGTCACCGGAGGTGAAGATGAAAGGCCCTTTGGGTCCTCCCTCCTCTCCGTCTCAACTGCCTCCATCATTTGATTTCCAGATGCTGTAGCTTGTAATCCCGCAGTCTTCAACATAGTCGAACTCTAGCTCTGCTAATCAATTGCAATTTCCTCCTATATTCCTTCATGCAGCATTGGAGGGGACAAAGCAACTCCTCAATCAAGTCGAACACATGGATTTGGACTCGTTAAATCTTCCAGAATTAGCAAAGGTAAGGATTTGTTTACTCTCCCAAAGCACTAGGTATGCCTACTAGGAAAAGTAAATCTTAAGTACTGGCATGTTATAGCAAAGTCCAAGTCGATCGCGTCAAGGAGTGGATCATTGGGAGTATAGGCTCATTTGTTAAAGGATCCAATGAAGCCACAGAGGGAGGAGAGGAAGTGGGGATGAAAAATCAGCTTACAGTTGTTGGACAAGCTCAGAGGCATATTAGTCAACTCAGGGCGAGTTAGGGTTATCCTAGAGGCATTCCAGGGATCCAACAAATCTTAGCCATGAAAATTGTCTCATCAAATGTGAGGGGCCTTAAAAGCAAGGGAAAACAAAGGCTCCTCGGAGAAAAATGGCAGAGCATCCTTCAATTATGTTGATCTAGGAAACCAAATTATCAGGTGAGATCCTTTCCAATATTATTAATAAATGGGAGAATAATTGCCAAGTAGTAGCAACAAATGCACAGGGCTACTCTGGGGGCACAACTATCAGATGGAACGAACAGGATATTTAGGTTACAAACATGTTTGCCTACTTTTGCATCATGACTATTCAAGTTCAATTTATGGTTACAAAGGAGTATTGCCATATTCCAATGTTTATGGCCCGAATATCCGAAATGATAAATCTTTGTTCCTCTTATCCGTTTTGAACACAAGCAAATTACTCTCCCCGTCTCCACGAATAATAGGGGGAGATTTTAACATTATTAAGTCACTTGAGGAGAAAAAAGTCGGACTTAGGTGACTAGAAGTAGAGGCTAAGCTATTTCAAGAGACATTTGATGTAGCACATCTAGTGGAGATAGATACCAAGAAAGGAATATATACTTGGAACAACGGGAGGGGAGGCTAGGATCAAGTAGCCTTTATACTGGATCGATTTCTGCTCTCTGAGAACATCCTGAGCTGGGACTGATTTATAGAGGCATCCATACTACCAAGCCTTGGACCAGATCATTGGGCCATAAGCCTGAATATAGATTTCAAGTCCAGATCGCATAACCATCCCTTTAGATTTGAGAAACTTTGGCTTCATCACTCGGAATTCCAAACCAATGTCTAGCAATGGTGGGAGGAACTAGATGGCATAGAAGGCTAGGTGATGTTCATGCTATATAAAAAACTTAAGCATATTAAATGGAAATTGAAAGGGTGGAACAAAGGACAGTTTGGCAATATCTTGGAGGAGAAAAACAAATTAGAACAAAAAATGGAGGAAATCCAGTAGGAGGCGATATTATTTGGCAAATTTGAAAGCCTAATCAAAGCAGAGGAAGAAACCCTACAGGTTTTGGAGGAGAGAAGAAAACAGGAAGAGATTATGTGGAATCAAAAAGCCCATATCTAATGGCTACAAGAAGGTGAAAGAAATACAGCATTCTTTCACAAGTCAATGTTGCAGCACATGTACCACAACCAAATCTTTCCACTATCAAACTCGAATGGTAGAAAATTGGAGACCCACTAGAAGATATCAAAGGAACTGGTCCAGTTCTACCACAATATCCTTTCTGAGCCCAGGGGTGACAGAACTAGGGCTATCCAAAACATATGCAAGTGCATTCCTCAGTTAGTTACTGGAAAGTAGAATGAAGCACTGCTAAGGAAGATAGACTATGAAGAGGTAGAAGTTACAGTGAAGGTGATGACCCATAACAATGTTCCAAAACCATATGGATTTACTACGAAATTTAGTCAATTATTGGGGAAGAGATGTGGCAAGCGATTGAGGAGTCTAGATAGTGAAAAATAATCCTCAGAGCAGTAGACACTACCTTCCTTACCTTAGTGCCCAAGAAAGAGAAATTGGAGGATCCCAGTGGCTATAGACCCATTGCATTGTGCAATGTAATCTACAAGGTAATTACTAAGATAATAGCCAATAGACTCAAGCCATTCCTCCTTAAGATAATATCTCCACAATATACAGGATTTTTAGGGGGGAAGAAAAATCTTAAATGGTATTATGGTCACTCATGAAGCAATTCATTCTCTGTAGATCACAAAGAGACCTGGAATGATGATTAAATTAGATTTATCTAAAGCTTATGATACGTTGAACTGGAACTGTTTGTGTGGGATCAGTTGTACCTCTGTAGATTGTTCTAGGTTAAGGAATTATCCCAGAGCATCTAAAATGTTTTGTTTGTTTTGAGTTTTTGGATGACCAATGCTCTATACTGTCTAAATAGGTGCAGTTTCTTAATTACTTAAGATGTATTAAAAGGGTTGACTCTTCACCTCTAGCAGAATTTTAGCTTTTGATGAGATATGTCAAGTTGAACTTAAGAAAATATATGATTAATTAAATCATCAAACAGATTATTTAACTTAGTCATATACAGATGAATGCATGTAAAATGCTTTTACAGCCAACATAATATATTTAATACTCAAGGGGAAGTGAACATTTAAAGATGTAGAGGAATCAATTAAAATAGATAGTCTAATTAACTAATCTTTTTAATTGATAATAACTTCATAGGGGTTTTCAGGTAAATTGAAACTCAATATTATCATACCCAGAATTCCCATTAATTTCAAATATATGCAGATTTAAACAAAGTGAAAATATAATAACAAAGAAGTATTCATAGTGACAACTATTTCAAGATAAATCTAGAACCCTTCTATTACTTTCAGCGAATAATTCAGATGATTACAAGTCTGCTCAAGAGTCTATCACAATGGTTCAAACTTCAACCCTTTATATTTTGATTTACAAAGTATTTATACACCTTTCTCTAAAAATATCTTGATTTAAATATCAAGATTTATTTACAAAATATCTCAAAATTGCTTACAAAAATAGATCTATAATATAGGAATATAAAACTGCTTAGGCTTTTTGGCACTGAATTTGAGGCTTTTGGTGATGACTGGGTTGAAAAGGCTGTTGTTTTGTTGCCCCTGAAAATCTGCATCCTATTGCAAAAAACTTCTTGTCTGCTACTAGAAATTTGTGTCTCTTTATTCGGGAAGTTGGCATATCTTATCCCATCTTTCTTCATCTGGAGTGGAATATTTAATTAACTTTCTAAATGTTTCATCCACTTCAGTGTATTTCTGAAAAGTGGGCTTAATTACAAACAGATGATTGATCTCATGCTTAATTAATAAATCAAAACTTAAACCTTCAATGAAGGCTTTTCCTATAGTAGTTCCCCTGATCTTGGCAAATTTGGATTTGTCTATAGCAATAGCATGTAGCATGCGTTGGTATTCTTCAAGGGGAATGAGTTTGTCTGCCATTCCTCTTAAGCCTGGAAGTCCATTTTGATGCAGAATATTAAACTTCTTGTGAAATTTCTGAATGTTGCCTTCTAGATTATGACATTTATTTTCCAACTGTAGCATAAGGTTTCTTTTAGTGAGAATCCTTCTCACTTCCAAAATTGTTTCAGTTCTGTGCTCTATTTCAAATTTGTCCAATTCTTCCCTTATCATTGAATCTAGAATTCTAATTAATGTTGTAGCCTCTCCCGGTTTTTGACCCAGGTCTTTCTTTACCTCTGCAATCACTTCCTTTGATCTTTCCAATAGCTCCTCCTGTTCAAAATAATTTCAATAGAAGGCCACAATTTGGTCATAGACTCATTAATATCTACCCATATGTTTTCCCTTGACTGTGCAATGGTCTGAGCAATAGCAGTCTCATTTTCTAGAGACTCTAGTCTTTGAGTTAGCCTACGAGTTTTTTGAAGCTCTGCTAAGTAAACATTATCAATTTTTAACTTTTTCTCTTGGAGATTGTTGAGTTGAGCATTCAGCTTCTCAATCGCTTGATCTTTGATGGACAAATCTCCTATTGCTTTGGCTAAGTCAGTTGCTAAGTGTGTGGATTGTGTTTCCACTGCGATAGTTGATGCAATAGAAGTCCGTGCAACTGGAACTGTTGAAGTACCTGTAATAGAAGTTATTGCCACATCTACTTGCTGCTCTTTTTCCTTCAATAACCTTCTAGTTCAGTCTCCATCCTCTGAATCTGTAAGTTTTGTTCAACAATGATTTTGAACATGCTCTCCTTTTCCCTTTCCAACTCACCTACTTCTTTGGTTTGAGAATCTTCAGTAGTAGGGAGTTTCAACTATTTTCTTAATGCTTGTATATCAACATTTTTTCTCTTAATCATCTCCTCTGTAGCTTTAACAATACTGGTACCATATTCCAGTTTAATCACTAGATCCTCGAAAGATTTTATTTTACTATCTTTGGCAAGTGATGAGATATTTTCAAGTTTTAACTGAGATTGAATGTTATTCACTAAAACCTGCAACCCGGATGCTGCCATGGCTGAACTGGTCAAGGTGGAGTAAATCATTTCTCCAGCTTGTTTGCGCATATCAATTTGGTCAATAGGATGGATCTGCTTAGTGTCAAAGGCAAAAACATATTCTTTGTAATCTGCTGCAGTTTTTGGAAAAGGAACCTTAGGCTCTAAGAATGCCATCTGAAATTGTCACTTCTGAGTATCTAATGCTAAGAGAAGCCTATGTTGGGAAGCTAAAGTTTGCTTCCAAAACTCTGAATAAGTAGTGGCCTTGAGTGCCTCATTCTTCTTCTTAATTTCCCTATACCTAGCAAATATACTCTGTTATGGAGTAGTGTGAGCTAGTTCTCATGTCTACACTGATTCTAATGGGTCCTGAGTGACTAAAGATACAGGAGAGCTTGAGAAAATTTCTTCAACTCTTGGGAATGTTGCAGCATAAGGACCTAATAAAACTAATGTAGTCTGTTCCTGTGAACTCACTTCTTGAGATGGCTCTTCAAGAGGGTTCTTTTTCTTCTTTTTATACATTATGAATTCAGACTATTGAATTTCAAAAAACAAGAGGGGAAATACTTTCCCTTGCCCTTTTTGCATGTTTTTCCTGTGATGTTGGAGTTTTTGCTGTTGTAGAAATGAAAACCTGCTCCTCTGCTTCCTGCAATTTGTTTTCCTGCCACTCCTCTTGGTTCATATACTGTTCGATCTCTGGTCTAGGAGTGTGTGCATAAGGACAAGTTTTATGTTCTACCCTTAGTTTAGTAATCCCCAAGGGATCATAAGACCAGGGAAAACTCAATTTAAATTTCATTTGCTTCAGGAGGAGGTTTGCTTCTTTTGCTGCTTCTCTAGTGTTACAAATAAAAGGTCCAATCTGAGCCTTAATTTAAACTGATATTTCTTCTTAGCTGACACAAAGTGCAACTCATCCATGTTCATCATCTGCCTAATATATTCAAGTGCAAAAACCCTAACTGGTACAAACTTAGGTAGTTTATATCGAGGCAACTCACATCCATATACTTTAATCTCTATATAATTTTAGTACAAGTACCAATCTCTAGTCCTAGTTTGCTCGCTGAGATGTAGAATTCTCTTGATTTCAGGGGAAATCCTAGGAACAGCATCACTATTAAGCAAACATGAGACCATGTATAAAAATTGATTGGTGTAATCACTAAAGGAAAATTCATTGGTATTCTTCTTTACCAAGTAGGTCCAATGAATCACAGATTGAGGATTACCCTGCTCATCTTATTTCTGCAACTGAAATTGGAATTTATCTTCTTGTTGGAATAAAAACAGGTATACAAGAACTGACTGATATTTGAAAGATCCTTCTGTTGAAAACTTTAGGAACTGATCATGTATTGCTTCAGACAAAAACTCATTGTAATTGAAGATCATGGAGGGTTTTTCACCTGCTGAAAATACTGATAGAAATCCTAAAATAATCTCATCTACCCATTGATCAGTTGGATAACCTAACAAACAAGAAACTACTGAGATAACTTGTCTGGTCATTTCTGGGAACATGGAAGAGGGGTATGGAGGATTTCTCCTAGGCAATTCTGCATTTTCAAGTAGGAATATTTCAAAAAATTTAGTTCTTTGAGGAAAGGTGAGCTTTTTATATAATTCCATGAGGGAATCCACAGAGAAAGGGTGCAGAATGGCTGAAGGTTTTACTTGAAACATTTGGGATATCGATTTAGGAGATATAGTAAACAAACATCTTTATTTTGAGTGATAATGGCTCTCTATCTTGGGACGTATCTGAAATGGCACTAGGTCACAAATTCGGGGAAAAAATGGATCTGACTTAAGATGAATTGAGGCAGGAAGGAGTCCCACATGCTCAATTTATCACTGGCATCAAGGAATTTATGCTTGGCCTAGGTGTGGAGTTCATACAGGTCGAACTCACATTGAATTTCGCTATTTTGTATTCCTAGTCAACAAGGGCTAGTCTATCTAAATCTATGACAGGGGGAACCATTAGCCTTCCTCTATCATTATGGATTTTCCTTTTGAAGACATTTTGAAGGTATACAAGGCAAGGGTTATGATTACCAGGAAATTAGTAGATTGTTGTTTGCTGAAGAAGTGGTTTGATGTTGGTCGGGTTGTCTGGTTGCACTGAGCCTGGATGTACAGCTTTGCAAAACGAAAAGGATAAAAGGAAACATTTGCAAAAAACACTTTTATTTATAACACAGGAGGAATTACCGTTTCAGAATACCCGTTATGGGAGCGGGTCATTTAATATGGCAACGGTCGAGGAAAATGAGTGGATAACAGTAAATGAGTTGACGAATGAGCGGAGGACAGTTGGCGGAAGCGGGATGGCCGTTAGATTTTGGCAGGAGCAGGAGATGGCGATTTTCGGAGGGGGGCAGATGATAAGTGGTAAACAAAGGGGATGGTTCGAAATAGATTAGGTGCGGACACGTAGCAAAAGAAGGGTTTAAGAAACGGCTTTTCGAACCCCCCCCCAAGTTAAATGTCGAAGGGGCCAGTGGGGTCCGAAGTACATCTCCGTCGTTGATCCAGGCGGGTGAGATCACGGCGATTGATTGATGTGCCCGTGTTTACATAATGACAAAAAACATCAATTCAATTTGACTTTATTACAAAGTTTAATTAATTGCTTAATTAAGCTTAACTAATTAAAACAATTAATCAACTATGATATGCAGCATTTAAACTAGTGCGCAATTTTCCTCTAGATTATTCATTTTTTGCAATATTTTTCTTTTTTGCCATTTTTTTTATTTTCTCTTTTTTATATCCCTTTCATTTTTTTCATTTTTTCTTTTTCCTTTATATCTTATATATTTTTTATTTTTCTTTCATTTTTTGACAAGTAAATGTAAAATGCAGGGTAAGTTACAACAGGATCCTTCATGCCTTTTTCTTTGTTGAAGAATTTATTGAAAGGATCTACAATCTTATAGCCTTAGCTTCGTTCCTGGTTCTAGTAAATGGATCTCCATCTCCCCCTTTCACTTCCTCTTGATCAGGCAAGGTGACCCTCTTTCACCATTCCTATTTATCTTGGTAGTTGAGGGATTAGTGCGATCATTCAAGGAAATGCCATCTAAACATAAGATATCTAGCCTTCAGTTGCATGAAGAGGATCTCCCGTTGACCCATCAACAATTCGTTGACGATACAATGGGACTAGGAAAACCTACAATGCAGGAAGCTTGTACCTTCAATAATATTCTTGATTTGTTTGATACAACCTCTAGTATGGATATTAATAGAAATAAGTCGTAGGTATTCTTCTTTAATACGCTAATGACTATCCAATGCCATGTGGCTCATGTCCTAGGGATTCAGATTAGTAAACTCCCCTCTATATATTTAGGTGCTCCTCTAGTGGACAACTCTCTTATGTGGAGCCTCTGAGAAGAGCTTCTCACAAAAATTCAAAATAAATTGGTGAGTTGGACCTTTTGTTCCTTAGTCGAGCATCTAGCAATACTCAAGGCAGCACTCCAAACTCTCCCAATAAACTTGTGTTAAACTATGATGTTACCCACCTCTATTCTGTAGGAACTTCGGAGATTACAAAGATCCTTCCTATAGGGCAATGCTTGGTCAAAAAGGAAGTGGTCATTAGTGACCTGGGATAAACTGTGTAGACCGAAGCTCAAAGGGAGGACTGGGGTCACGTGATTTGTCCTTTATGGTAATGGTATTGGGCGTGAAGATCTAGTGGAGGTGGCTTCAAGGGGGCCAAGATCTTTGGAAAAGAATTTGGGAGGAAGTATGCCCCCCACACCTCTCAACAAAACTTAATCAAAATAAACACCATTGTTCTTGGTTCATCTATCTAGAATTTGGCAAGATAAGACATGAATTACATAAACATTACTTCTAGGAGATCAAAAATGGACAAACTGTATTGTTTTGGGATGACACCTGGCAGCGATTACCAAAACTAAGGGTGCAAGTTGAGCTTAAGAAGCTAAGTCAACAAATGATAGCTCAAGGGAGAATAATGATAGCAAATTATTGGATTGAGGGGGCTTCAAATTTGAGTTGGCATCAATGGATCGCACCAGAAAACTAGCACCCTACACTTGACAGGGCAGTTTGGCAACAATTCTGGAGTAATTTACAAAAGCGGAGGATCCCTGATTCCAATCAAGAGGATAAACTCTGATGGGGGTACAAAGCCAAAGTGATCTTCTCAGTCAGTGAAGCATATCAACTGGAAGCGGGTCATCAAGACACACAATGGGAGGAGGTATGGGTTAAAATATGGAAACAAAAGGTATGGCCAAAATTTTCCATTCTCTTCTAGCTCTTGTTACAAAATAAACCACTAATGTGAGAAAATATCCAAAAGAGAAATTAGGGACCTTCTAGATGTCACCTATGTCTGATGCACTCAAAAGATCTGGAGCACTTATTCAATTGCTAAATTTTCTATGTGGGACTATGGAATAAAATATCTCATTGTTTTATGAGAACAAATAGAGATCCCTCGAGTATAACTCATACTATAGTTAGTTGGCGATCTCAAGCTTTCCCCAATCCAATTCTTAACTGTATTTGGATCCTCTCGCTTGGATTCATCCTTTGGGGAATTTGGAAAGAACGTAATCGAAGAATTTTCAAAGGGCAGTCTATTTCTCTGGACTCCACCTAGTATTCCACTGTTAAACAAATTAAGGAATCAATTTTAGCTATATCATGGTCTCCTCAGGATTGGCAAGCATCTAGCCATGAAGTGAAGCTTTTGAAATAATGGTTCCCCTCTCCTCCTAAAGGAATGAAGCCTTCCCATCCCTCCTCTAGCCAAGCCTCAAGCCTTGTCAATTGGCTAACCACCTCCCCCCCATCCCCATTTTCTCAAGTTGAAATTTGATGGCGCAGCCAAGTGAAAACTGGGGCCGATAGGATACGGGGGAACACTTCAAGACCATAATGGTTTGCATGTGTTCATCTATTCTGGTATGATTGGTATTAGCAACAATAATGGGTCCTCGCATGGGGCTGGAATATGCCCATGCGCAAGGCTTCTCTAAGCTTTTGGTGGAAGGTGATTCCCAAGTTATTATAAATATGCTCCAGAAACTCCAGAACGAATTCCACATTCATAAGTTATTAGCGACATGGAGATTAGAATCCTTTTTGGAACAAGTATCCTCCCTCATCTCTCGTATTCCTGCTCTAATTCCTGGCCATGTCCAAAGAAGTGGGAACAAAATTGCAAACTTGCTAGCGAACCATAGTTGTTTATATTCCTCTCCACGATTGGCTTTAAATTGGAATCTCCTGCCAAATTTGCCATTGAAGATGGCTCATTGGCAATTAGCTTAGAAGGAATACACAAAGCCCCTGTCGGGGTGACAAACGAGGCAAGGGGGAAATGTGGGGGCGGGGTCGACGCCCCACCTAGCAAAGGAACCTAGGGACATGGCGCCCGCCCCCGATGAAGATTAATGCACTCAACATATGAGCATTATAGACACAGAGCGAGAGTTATTATCCTCAATGGGAAGGTGAGGACAATAAGTTGCAGATGGTGAGAGAAGTCGGCGTATTCATACAATGGCAGAAGAGGTAATAATTTCACCCAAGTTATTAAATTTGCAACAATGGAATGGTGGATCCCTAGTTGTAGACAGAGGGAAGCAAGTGGGGGAGGTTGCGTCCACCCCACTGGTGATCAGGGAAATTACATGGAATCAAGACAGGAAGATGCTTGCAATGCAGTGTTGCCGACCCCCCCAACTGGTCTTCTTTCTACATGCAATGGGCGTCAATCGATGCGGCTTTGTTGGTTACCTAGTATTAATCTGTTTATCTCTCGCTTTCCATTGTTTCATTTAATTTGGCATTACTGCAAGAGGCAATGTGTGGTGTCTAAGCAAGAGTAGCGGTCTTTGTTTTTTCTATCCTTGCTCTCTCATACCCGTTACTCCAAGCAAATCTTTGTTAGTTTCTATAGCATCGAATCCATTCTAGCCAAGAAATTTGGTAGAGAGGCTAGAATACATGAGATCTCCAAAACCCAGAAATCGTTTCTAGAAATGACTTAATTAGATTATTAACCTATTTTTTAATGTTTCCTAAGTCTAACTTAGGAAAACTGGTTAATTAATCAGAATTAATTAAGTCAAGGTGAGAATTATCTAGAAACTCAAATGGATCGATCCAGAAATGATTTGAGCCATTGATTAAGATTTAATCTTGGTCGTTGGAGTCCCAACAGGAAGATATAAGAAGGAATCGATGTGGTGTGGAGAATACACCAGTCACTTGGAGAATTCGATTTTCCAAAGTAGAGCAGTCAGTTGCTGGAGAGTTCGTGCTTTAGTGAGGAAGCAGAGACAGTGAGGGGCAGGGACAGTGATCTGGAGGAAATTTTCCAGATCCGGAGAGGCAACAGTAAGAGGCCCAGTTATTCCCAGCGAGGCAGCGTAGAGAACTGCGCAGTTGCTTCAGAAATGCAATTCAATTTGGCTGGAGGAAAAATCGATTCAGCTTCCAGAGGACGGGAAAGTCTTCTAGAGAATTGAAGAATCAATTTCCTTAGCAAAGACAGGAAAAACGACTTCATCGAAGGCAGTCTATAATATCCCTTTCAGGGATATCCCTCAAACACAAGCAAACTCCAACTAGAGATGGACTAGGAGGGCGTTTACTAGATATGTCGCCTTTAAAAAGAGGATGAGATCTGGAGGCTACCTAGCCCTTTCCAGGCTCTGTCTAAGAGTATAGGAGAAAAACACACAAGTGATATAGTAGCCGGGAAGCTCAAGAGATAAAAATAACAGTAGTGCAACATACAATAACGTATACATGGAATATAAGCAGATACTCAAGAAATGCAAAGAAAAATGCTAAGCCATTTTATTATACTAAGTAATGGAAAGAGTACAAGAGATGATCATAAAGATAGCACCTCAACTTGTACAAGGCAAGTGAAGAAATACATTCAGAATGGTAAGGAAATGGCCTCTCTCTGAACTGCGTCCAAGCTGCAGGAGAACAGCTGTGTTGCTGCTACTGTTGGAATCAAGTGAAGATTTGGCGTTGTTCCCCTCCTCAGAAAATGTTGAAACTCTGGAATCAACCTCTGCTCAATAGACCCAGAAAAGCCCAGAAAGCTTTTCTAAAATAGTTGACCCCGAAAATCACCCCCTTGAGGATCTACGCTATCCCTCAAGGCTCTACGCTGCCACTGAAGAGAATCCTCCAAAACTCTGCCCAAGACTCTGCCAAAATCCTCCAATATGCAAGCGTTGATCCCTTGCTCAATCTCCAAGCTCAAATCCTCCACATAAACCCAATCCGGAGCTCCTACCAAAAGAAACTGCGTCCTCCTCTCTCGAGACTACGTAGTCATCAAAATGCTCAGTTCTTCCTTAACTCCAAAGATCGATCCTCCTGCAAAAGACTGATGAAACTACCTTTCCCGAGCAGGCACTCGAAGTCCCCCGGGGCTAAGGGTGAGATCTCCAAACGGAGACACTCGATGCACTAAACAGTGTTGCAAACAGGCTAAACAGCCAGCGTGCTCTAAGTCGAAGTGACTAGCTCAAATGCAACATAATCGAATGCCAAAATGAGGAGGCTCCTCTCTCCTTTATAGCGTTGGCCTTTCTCAAAACCATAAGGCCCACCTCCTCTAACGTAACCTCTCTCTTGCCACATGCTCCTCTCCATCTGCGCAGTCCCTTCAAGTGTCTACGTGGGCCCCCTTCTCTACGTGGTCCTTTGGCCCCCTTGGCTCCCCTTTTAAGTTACAATGTTGTGCTACTAGGGAGTGACTTTATTCAAAAAGTGAGTTATGTTCCCCTTTCCTCACCTTTTTATTTATAAATAACTATAGAAGGCAAAATTGAGCAAAATCGAATATTCCAATTAGCCATGGCTAATTAGGAATATTACAGAGTCCCGGGCTTAGACATCCAAGGGTCTATGCAAGCACTGCACAAAGGGTCCAGGAGGACGAATTTTCTGAAGGGAAGTTGTGCCAGGATTGCTTGTGGAAGAAGGGAAATTCCCTTAAACAATTTTGGTTAGATTTTCTTGTTGTTTGGATTGCCAGTTGGGCATCCATAGATTGTAGTCATAATTCATTGTTGCATAATAATAAAACCCTTATCTGTTGTACTAGTTTTCCGAAGTTGGGTTGTTTCCTGGGAATTTTGGCCAAAAATAACGGTGTCATTTTTATTTTGTGTGTGCTAGTATTTTCTCAGTTTTCAGCGCTATTTTTCTTCTGCAGTATTTCTTTTGTGAAAATCACAATGTGAATTATTTGGTATTTGTCGTAGCAAACTGCAAATAAATTGTTAAATAAATTAACAATTAGGAAAATAATTTCTTCTTGTTGTGATAGATGAAATTTTCACATGGTATCAGAGCGTGAGTGATTAGCAGGGAAGCTCAAAAGCGGAGGAGAAAATTCCGCTGCTCAGAGGGAGCAGCAAGCTGAAATTTCCAAAGGCAGTGCAGTACCCAGATAGGAAAGCCGAATTGTTGGGGCAGAAATTCGATTTCTCAATTGCAGGGTTGTAGAAAAGTCAAGTTGCTCGTGTTAGTGATTTCAGCAGTTAGAGGGAGTAGTTGCAGCTCAGATTTTTGTTGAACAAATTCCTTGGTTGGACGCAGACGATTTTGCAGCAGTTTGCAGTAGCTGAATTAGCGTCAGGTGGAAGAGAAAAGCACACACATAGGGAAAATTTCTCTCAAGAAACTTCAAGTCTCAAAAGTTCAATTTTTCCAGGCAGATTGGCAGTGGCAACTAGCAGATTTGCGTACTCTAGGAGGGAGTGCGAGTAGCAGAGAAGCAACTAAGTAGAGGAAAAGAGGGATTTTCCGACAGATGCAGAGATGGACACAACAAGGCTTAGAGATCAAATAGGTTGGATGGAACTTCCAACTATGTCATTTGGAAGGCAAGGATGTCCTTCCTTCTAGATTAATATGGTCTGAAAGCCTACATATATAATGTGGTGGAAGTTCCCTAAGATGCAGATCAGTTGAAGGAATACAGGAAGGAGATGGCACAGGAGAAGAGGATGATTTTGGATGGATTCTGAGATCACAAAGTCTCACATATTTCTAGCAAGAATACTGCCAAAGAAATGTGGGTAGCTCTCTCCACACTATACCAAGGTACTTCCAAGCAACGGAAGATGTTCCTAGAAGAAAAACTGAGACACATTAAGATGCAAAAGGGGGAAGGCATATATCCCTTTCTCACCAGGATTCAGGAGGCCTGAGACCAACTTGCAGTTGTTGGCGCAGCGCCTCAACCATCAGAACTAGTGAGATTGGCACTGAACAATATCTCTAAGGATTAGCAAGTTTTTGTCCAAAGTATATTGGGCAGAGACACGCTACCAGGATGGGACAGGATGTGGTTTGACTTGCAGCAGGACGAGTTGAGGTGATCTCTTCTAAAGAGCTTCATCAGTGGTAACAATAGCAGTAAACTGAAGGGTGTGAAGGACGAGGAGAATGTGGCCCTCACATAAAAAGGGTCCCAGTCAAGGGAAGGGAGAGCAGAAAAAGAAGAAGAAGGACCTATCTAAGGTCAAGTGCTTTAAGTGTGGTGAGTTTAGCCACTACAGTACCCAATGTCCTCTTAAAAAGAAGGACAAGCATGAGAAGCAAGACCAGGCAGCAACACATGCTAAGATAGATAGATTGTACTCCAGGTTGGAGGAATACTTTGCGATGATGGCAGCCATACCTCCAAGAGTGAGGTGGGGTGATTTGGTGTTGTAGCCCCAGAGAGCTATAGAGATTAGGCAGGGTACTCGAGGAGTCCACCTCATTGATCATTACTTGGCTACAAGGGCCCACAGTATTCAGTAGCAGGACGAATCAGTGGCAGTTGATGCAGTCAGTACCAAAGTGACAGTTGCAGACTAGTAGCAATCAGATGTTGAGGAGCGCAAAGAAGTGTTGACAACAGAGAACGTGGCTCAGTGTAGAGTTGGCAACAATGCAGATTCTTCATAGACAATGCAGATGCTATTAACAGTCAGGACTCGAGAGATAGATGCATCACACTTAACACAGTTGATTCAATATTTTAGATGCTTCTCAGTTGCAGTAACAACAGACGAGAGGGAGTTGCAATGCAAATGGAGAGTTGGCAGAAGTATGGCAATGTCAATAGCAACACAAATGCAGCATCAGAGTTGTGCAGTGTTTGGTAGGAAGTATGGCCAACCATCAACACCGTGACAAGAGGTGATACAAAGATAGGGTGTTGTGGTAGGTTGTGCAGCACTAGAGACTCGAGAGAACATTGTCCTCGATAAGAGGGAGTGTTAGTTTCTGTAGCATTGGATGTGCTCTAGCCACGAAATTTGGTGGAGAGGCTAGAATACATGAGACCTCCAAAACCCAGAAATCATTTATGGAAATTCCACCTAGAAATGACTTAATTAGATCATTAACCTATTTTTTACTGTTCCCCAAGTCTAAACTTAGGAAAACTGGTTAATTAATTAGAATTAATTACGTCAAGGTGAGAATTCTCTAAAAACTCACATGGATCAATCCAAAAATGATCTGAGCCATCAATTAAGATTTAATCTTAGTCGTTGGAGTCCCAATAGGATGATATAAGAAGGTATCAATGTAGTGATGGAGAATACACCAGAGTCACTTGGAGAATTCAATTTTTCAGAGTATAAGCAATCAATTGTCGAAGAGTTCAAGCTTCAGTGAGGAAGCAGAGACAGTGAGGGGTGAAGATAGTGATCCAAAGGAAGTTTTCCAGATCCGGAGAAGTAGTGGCAAGAGCTCGAGTTATTCTCAGTGAGGCAATGCAGAGGACTGCGTAGTTGCTTCAGAAAAGTAATTCGATTTGGTAGGGGGGGAAATCGATTCAGCTTCCAAAGGCCGGGAAAGTCTTCCAGAGGACCAAAGAATCAATTTCCTCAGAAGAGAAAGGCAAAACGACTTCATCAAAGGCAGTTCTGACCAGAGAAATCCAAGGGTCTGCGCAAGCACTGTGCAAAGGTTGACGTAGAAAGGTCCAGTAGGATGAATTTTCTAAAAGGAAGTTGTGCCAGGGTTGCTTGTGGAAAAAGGGAAATTGCCTTAAATAATTTTGGCCAAATTTTCTTGTTGTTTGCATTACTAGTTGGACATCCATAGATTGTACTCAGAATTCACTACTGCATAATAATAAAAACCTCATTTGTTGCACCAATTTTCCCAAGTTGGGTTTTTCCAGGGACTTTGGTCCAAAAATAACAGTGTCATTTTTAACGTGTGTGCTAGTAATTTCTCAGTTTCCAGCACTATTTTTCTTCCACAGTATTCATTTGTGAAAATCGGAGTGTGAATTATTTGGTATTTGTCATAGAAAATTGAAAATAAATTAACAATTAGGAAAATAATTTCCAGTTGTTGTGACAAATGAAATTTTCACAAGATTTCCTCTTTTGTTGTATGACAAATAGTTGAGTGAGTTTCTAAGCCCATTCTCTCGATTTTAGTTTAAGTTTTTTGCCCTTGTCTTCCTCCCTATTAGATCAATTTTGATTCCCTTCTTGCTTAGAGGTTACCTCTCTGAGCAAAGTGCTCGCCTTTCGGTTTCCGGATACCAATGTGGGGTTTCTTTGAGCGGGCAACTCACAATCGATAGGTCACTTTATTGTTGATCATTTTCTAGGCCTTCTGCTTCTATCTTCAGGCAATTATTTGGGTAGTGCAATCAACTTCTTATCTTAGTTGTTGTCTTCTTTCGGTGCTCTTAATTCACCTTCTCTACGAACAAAGTTGAAGCCCTGTTGGCACACAGACTTTTCTTCTTTCAAAGGTTGGTTATTTAGGCAATTTACCATCTCTGTCAGTGATGTAAATTGTACTAGAATTCCGTGAGCAGTGGAATTGTATGTTGCCTTTCTCACCCCAGGGAGGTTTTGAAGTTTGGTTTAGGGTGGACTTTTTTGGGGTACAACCTTTGCACCTCTCACACACAAGGTTGATACTGGTCAAGGGTCCAAAGAGGGGTCGTTTATTATCAAGAGCAAGCCCACAAAGGCCACACTCACATGCATCATAGGATAGAAGGATTTGCTTCTCGGTATCGGGAGCTTACACCAGCGAACATTTAGGAAGAACTCTCCTGATCTCAAGGAGAAACATCCTCTCATAGGACTACTCTGTTGGACAAGACGGTTCTAACAAAATGGGCTGCTTGGATCTTGGATATAGGACACCCAAGGGGCAGGTTAATCAATACATGCAAACTGTAGACCTATATTGGAAAATGAATTTTTTGTTAGGTCGGACTATCTTGGACCGACACAAGAACCGTATGGATATCTTGCACTCTCTTGAACACTCGCATAAGCATTTGAGGGATCTGGATTGGAAAATGGAGAGGATTGAGCGACAACTTTGTATTCCTCTAACAACGGTTGGTACCCCAGAGAACCCACATGCACCCTGTTACCCACATCTTGTGGGTGATATCCATACGAGAAAATATTTCTCCTAGATGGTCCTCAGCCGGCAGCCAACAACCACCAGATAGCTCGATGTGCCACCATCTCCGCCTGCTGAGCCATCCATTATGCTCCCTCACCCATTTGTTACGATCATATGTTTGAAGGTGGGCCTTCCAACCCCGAATGTATAACCTTTCATTATGTAGTTAGGTATTTAGGGTTACTTATCAAGAACACTTTTGGGCATGGATTAGTGGGGGGAATTTGACAGAAAGAATGGGCTTCATTTGTACCCTTGTCTCCTTCGTCCAACTTGGTGGTTAAACTTCTATCCTAGTCCCATGGGATCTCCTTTATTGGCTACTACTAGCTTTAGGAATGGCACTACATGGGAAATCCTAATTTTAGTTGCGTGGTCCCATTTCCTGACACCACATACATCACTCCCCTCTACTCATTATAACCCCTTTCACTATATTTCCCATTTGGGTCCACATTTGTCCATTGCCTCCACAAGGAGTTAGCCTCCCCCTCCCCTTGTCCACACTTTGGGTCGGGCGTGGAATGATACCTTAGAGGTTGATGCAACTAAAAAGAAAGTAAAAAGCATAATTTGGCCACTCTCAACAAGAAATGTACCATAAGAGGCACGAGATGGTCGGGAGTCGGGACATACAAATTTAGCACGTGGACAAAATCCAACATGAGCTCTACCCTCTATCATTATGGCCATCACCTTGGTTCCTAGGGTACCTATATGAGCCCCATGCATCATTAAGGAACCCATGATTGTCCCAACCCCTGGTGGGAGATAAATTGCCCAACCTTAAGGGGGTATTCACTGTTGCATCATTCACACCATGCTCTCATCCCCTAGAACCCCGAGCAGTTATATAAGAAAAATCAATAAAAGGCAACAGACATATGAAGTAGGGTCGAAAAAAAAGGTCCGAGTAAACTCATGTACCAGGATTTCTCGCTCCTACATTCATACACCCAAGTGTGAGTTTCCCTCATCATGGCTACCCTTGTACTGTGGCATGTGGTTAGGATCCTTCCCTTGATGTCCCACTCCATTCCATCATTATAGCACATGACACCTGCCACTTATGAGATGTACCATGGAACTGTCGCTCCCTTAGAGGTTGAAACCGCTTAATAGGGTCCTTGATTAACCTCCTTGAACTTGGAGACACTTGTACGTTCGAAAGCCCATTATGGAAGGGCATGCCACTGTGAAGTGTCCACTTGGTTCCATGATTTGTAAGCTCATTTATTCAATTGCACTAATGATTTGTTGTACTAAAAGGTGAGGAGACACATTGGATCTTATACAGGATTGCAGGTGGGTCTTCGTCTTGGGGTTTGGTCTCCCTATACGGGATCCAAGCCCTCCAAAGGGTCATATTGGCATTTCTAGGGTGAGCATTTAGAGCCATGGGCCTCCACTATAACAGAGAGCAGATAGCCACATCATGGGATCCTTCAGCTCCACTCAATGCTCGCTCGTGTTCCATTTATTTGACGATGATAATGTACCTGGACCACCTTGCCCAGCCGGCTACACACTTCCACCATGCACTTGGCAGTTGTTCCAGGGCCCAAATGAGGATGTGTCTCACCATGGGAGACAAAGGGAGGGCTTGCATCATTGTTCCAGCCCTTATAGATGGGATAGAAGCTTGTTCGATCCACTTGGAGACCCATGAGGATGTTTCTGTGCCCCAACAACCACATGGGAGCACCAAAAGTCATTTGCTTGGAGATCAAGGGGCCACCTCCTTCATCACTATTTTTGGAGCCCTTTCATCCATTTTGGCTAGGCCTTCCAACGGCCCTTCTAGATATTGTACTATCATTTTGGCCCTCCTAAGAGGCTTATGTTTCATGTTATGGAGCTATTTGGTAGGCTTGTCACCAATTAGGGTGTTATTTTGCACATTAAAGACACTTTGTTAAAATTGGAAACTAGGGCAAAACTTCATGTGGGTCATCTTATTCATGGTTGTTAATATTCTTGTCGAGAGGTGTAGGATTGATATAAAGATCATCCGATTCCGATAAGTATTCATGGAAATATGAATTTATTTTTATTATGGAATTATTATCAAGCCAACCTACAACTCATGTAGACTCAGAAGCTCACCAGTCGCATCTATTCAAACACCAACGTTGTGTATAAATATAGGAGGAATTTTCCTCATTTGGACTCACTCATCTCATCACATCTCTCTCTCTACTGCACAGAAAAGAGTCTCTTCTCTACTGCATAGAAAAGGGTCTCTCCCTCACACATGTGAAGCCGGAAGCTGCTGAAACTGAAGCTGCAACTGCAAAAGTAAAGTTTGACCTGCATGGACTAGAAGATCTCCTCATTTGAACTGCGTTGTAGGTTCATCCGAACCTCCTCTTAAAACCGCAACTTTTGGTGGTGGAATCAAGTCAATCCGACGGACGGTTTGCAAGATATCGACTGCCCTAGTTTGAAGCCAGAAGCTGCTGAAACTGAAGCTACAACTGCAAAAGTAAAGTTTGACCTGCGTGGACTAGAAGATCTCTTCATTTGAACTGTGTTGTAGGTTCATTTGAACCTCCTCTTAAAGCCGCAACTTTTGGTGGTGGAATCAAGTCAATCCGACGGGCGGTTTGCAAGATATCGACTGCCCTAGTTTGAAGCCGGAAGCTGCCGAAACTAAAGCTGCAACTGCAGAAGTAAAATTTGACCTGCGTGGACTAGAAGATCTCCTCATCTGAACTACGCTGTAAGTTCATCTGAACTTCCTCTGGAAGCTGCAACTTTTGGTGGTGGAATCAAGCCAATCCGACGGTCGGTTTGCGAGATATCGTCTTCCCTAGTTTGATGATGAAGCCGCTAATGCTGATGCTATTGATCTAGGGTTTGCTACTGCTGATATAAATCAGATCTATTGTACTATTTCTCTCTGCTGAATTATTGAAGATAAAAGGAGATTTGATCAAAGGGTTTCCCCACACATTGTGGGGTTTGTCCCTGGCTAGCCGCCACATCTTGTGTCTCTTGTCTTGGCTTGTTTTCTGTCGATCGTTTAATGTTCTATCTGCACTTTACTTTAAGAAAAAGAAGTAAACTGTTATAAGCATAGAACATACCATAACTTAAAGCTAAGGTGAAGACAAAGCCCGAGCAAGAGCAAGAGCAATCACCAAAGAGAAGATTGGCAAAGCTATCCTAAAGAACTATGGGGTCCTCCACACTCTACCGAAGGCAAGCTTCGTGAGAAAGCTGACTATCACGGATGGAAGATGTCTATCGATCTAACCCTAGAAGATCAAGGAGTGCTAGACCATGTAAGAGGCAATATTGTTGAGCCTCCATCAAATGCACCTCATGTTGCCACGAACAAATGGAAGAACGGAGAAATTAAAGCGAAGAAGATCATCGGGGACTCTATCGACAAGCGCTTGGTGGCCTACATCTCTGAACTGGACACCTCCAAGGAAATCTACGATAGACTAGTGAGTTTATTTAAAGTTAATGATGCAAATCAAGTTTTGTTTCTTGGAAATAAGTTGAGGGAAATCAAGAAGGGTAAAGATGAGAGTATGCAAGCATACTTCTTAAGAATCACCGAGATCAAGAACGATCTCCTATCTATTAGGGAGACCATTACTGACAGAGAAATGACACTCACAACTCTTGGAAGATTACCATCCGAATGGTACGTGTTCAGGACTACTCTTCTGAACAATAATGTAATTCCTGGTGTCGAGGAATTAATGGCTAGATGCGTTCAAGAAGAAACAAGGGAAGAAAAGCAAGAAATGCCCATGCCTAAAGGTCCTCCTGCTACCTTTTCTTCTCATGCTAAGAAAAGAAATAATTTTGGGACTAAATCAAAAGGAAAGGTTGGACCTAAGGGTGGAAGAAAATCACGATGTTACATCTGCAATAAAGTAGGTCACTATGCAAGGGAGTGCCCTGATAGAAAGGACTCAGACTGGGACAATGATCAAAATCCCTCTGATGGCAATCAAAGGAATAACAAATTCAATAGCAAAGATAAGAGGAGCGCTGCGAATCGAGGAAGAGGACAACCATTCAAGAAGGCTAGAAATTCAAGGATGTATTAAATGCACCTGACCTCTGAAAGAACCTGGAGTCCATCTCGGCAATGGAAGACAAAGGCTACAAGGTCGATGGAAGTCCACTAGGTGTCATCTCTTATGACACATCTCTTTAGTCCAAACTTTGGCATCGAAGGTTTGCCCACCTTCATTATAAAGCTCTACTCGGTGTAAGACAAATGGTGATAGGGATGCCCGAATTCCGAGTAGAGAAAGAAGGTGTATGTCCAGGATGTGCCAAAGGAAAGCTCAAAAGGGGACCAT
>APFE030038047.1:119436-139824 GCA_000404065.3 Pinus taeda
CAAGTCCTTTTCATATCCAAGACCAGTTCTGTGCTTGTTGTGGACAAGCTGTTCCCAAGGTCTGATGATGGGCTTGGGAAGTGCAGACTGAGTTTCTACATCTGCATGTACAATTGCTGCATTATTAACTTGCTGTTTATGGAAGTCTGTTTCAATCTTCTGAACAGAAACAGGTTCAGAAAGATGACTCCAATGCTGTAGTTCTTCTTGCTACAGCTTTGTCTCAAGCTGCAAAAACTCAATATTCTCCTGTGCATTTTGCAGACAAGTTCTAAGATCAAATATAATATTTTTGCTAATTTGAACTCTGTCATGAATTGTAGAGTGCATTAAAGTATTTAGCAACTTTAATACTTCCCCAATTTTATCCATTTTCCAAACTAGTGAAGCTTTTTAAGTTGTGTTGTTGAAGTTTATTCCCTTCTTCAATTAACTGCAAGAATTAAAAACATCGACCACTAGTGTCCAAAATTTGTTGTATTCACCTGTCTTTAACAACAAAGGGGGATGTTCGATTCCTTGTTTCCCTCTCTTTGATCATGCAATTTAGAGCCTGAGAAA
This sequence comes from Pinus taeda, assembly GCA_000404065.3. Classification (NCBI taxonomy): domain Eukaryota; kingdom Viridiplantae; phylum Streptophyta; class Pinopsida; order Pinales; family Pinaceae; genus Pinus; species Pinus taeda. Next base: position 119,998 of record APFE030038047.1, read on the forward strand.
GTATTTCCGAAGGATGGCCTGACTCGACTTGGTTCAAACCCTCGTAGATGTTCACCTCAGAACTAAATACTGCGATTTTTAGATAGAATGTTACGTTTATTGAGATGTCTGCTCTGATGAATTTCGAGGCATGTTCATTGACGTAGAAGAAAAGAATAAAACTAGGCGAACAAGAAGGGCCGATACAGCAACAGCTCGTCTTCCTCTTCACGAGGTCGTTCAGTAATAGCGTGTCTTGTATGGACGCGTTGTTGAGGAGCGTCTGACACAAATTTATGAAATGTCCATGGAGCTCTTCAGCAAAAACTAGCATTCGTTTCCAGCTTCATCGTTTCCATGATAAACCTCAGGATTTTCTTCTCTTCACACACGTTGCATCGTTATTGCTTTTTCCTGACATGTCCATCCATATTACCATTTGCACAAGTCCACGAAGATTCTGGATATGAGCACGAGCTACGGAGTCAGCGAGAGCTATGGACGGCAATACATTGTAGAGGCAAACAGTAGCCTCGCACCGTCTGCACTTGTCCCTTTGCCATTGCTTCTGCTTTTCTTCTCTCCACCTTGGTATTTGGTACAATTTAGAAATCTCCAATGTCTATGTCACAACAAGAACAGGAAGAATTTGCTGCAGCTGATTTTGGGAATTTGCATACAGCTCGTCCTAGAGTTTTCCTTCATCCAACACTAGTATCAGACATTGCAACATTGATCCAATTTTATGAATATGCTTGCTGACAAGCAGATCCGAGAAATAGAAGAGAGCAAAGCCAAAGCTCAAGTCTTGCACGCACAGCCTGATGACTTGATTGATTTCCGCGGGCTTCAGTGATCCGGTATATGCAGAAGCATATGTTACAGTTCATCAATATGATATCGTCCTTGATGTGACAGTAATAAACCGCACAAAGGATACACTGCAGAATCTTTGCTTGGAATTGGCTACCATGGGCGATCTTAAACTGGTAGAACGCCCACAAGATTATACTCTAGCACCAGAATCGAGCAAGCAGTGAAAAGCTAATATAAAGGTTTCTTCAACCGAAACTGGTGTGGTGATTTTGAAATTCGCACTTTGTATTCTGGTTTCAGGAAGTCTTAAAATTCAGAGAATCTCTGCAGATCCCAAATTAAATTTCACAAAATTTCTGCGGGTCTCAGCCTAAGAAATAGAAAGATTCTGGCCAAACAGCAGCGGAAAACATTCTACCGGTTTAAAAGCTAATTTACATTCCCCAGCATATAGATTAATCATTAATGAATAATTTCATTACTTAACTTTGAGTCGAAGTGAGGAATCGATATTATGCTGCTACCATTTTCTAGAAGCATGGTCCTCCCCAATTCAATTTCCAGACGAACTTTTAAGTTGATCTTTCGACCTCTCTAGTTGGTGACAAGCCCAGTCCACCTTCTGGAACTCAACCGTACTCATTATTATTCTCCTTCCAGGATTCCCATCACGATGTATTCGTTCGCTGGCCCCCGCATGGGAAATGCTGCCTTCAGAGGTCGTTGTCTGGAGCTCGGGCTGCGGATTTTGCGTGTTGTGAACGTTCATAACCTGGGACCTGTGCGCAGAATTACCAAGCCTGAAATAACGTTACGATTTCCATATCCTCCTCGAAAACACTGATTTTACTCTTCGTTTTCACAAGAGGGCGTTACAAATTCAAACGCACAGCATTTGCAATGAAGGCATTCGACTGTACATGGTCTGACTGTTCAGTACCCTGTCAGGACAGCCAGTAACAGGTGAGAATAATCATGAATTGTCAGGTAGCGTTTAATTGTCAGGCAGCGTTTTTCAGTTATGACAGAGACAGTGCAACGCTGGAAGGACAGAGGGAGAGCAGCGCTGGAAGGACAAAGGCGGTGGTCAGAACAGTTGATCAGGGAATAACAACAATGTCAGGGCAGTGCATCAGAGTGCATGAATTTCGATTAGGCGCAATAGGGACATAATCCAAGGAATCAGCACAGTAAAAGCATCAAATTTCTAACTGTCGGTGAATTGATGTAGTATTATGGACAGTGAACAGAAATGTCATAAGTGATATGCACATAGAGGCCATAAAACAAAATGGCTCAAATTTGATCAGGGCAGGAGATCGCCCGCTCTGATACCATGTTAAACAGACATGGTTAACGAGAAACAAATGGGAAAGATAAATCATTCAGTACGATTTTTATTCACAAAAGATGTACATTTATAGTACAATATGGTGACCGTTGGGATTCACATCCCAAGGTCCCTTGGACTGCTTAGTCTGTTCGGCTTCCACACTAACCCTTTAGGATTAGGTGTCCAACAGAATGAAATCATCCCACAACCTATCCCAGTCTGGCAGCTTCTCCCTGGCAACAATTCCTTTGATGAAGGGTTTCCATTCCTCGGTGAACCCTTTCTAGGCAATCCTTACCATATCTCCATCTGAGACAGTCACATCGATGGCAGAAAGCTCATCCTTGACCTAAGACAATCTCGTTAGATACGAGGTCACGCATTCACCCTTTCACATCTTGGTGTACTTCAACTTATCTCCAATACCAATACCCAGTTCTTGTTCTTATTTTGGAACAAATTCTAAAGAGACACCCACATCTCATGAGCAGTGTTCTTCCTGAACAAATACCTCAAATGAGGTATTAGGGCATCCCTCACACCATCTAGGTTGATCATTCTCACCCTCGCATCCAAATCTTCTCATATTTCCAGCTCCTTAGGATCAGTCGTCTTGTTGATCTCTTTCTCGGCAAAATCCCAAATCTTGTTGACCTGCAATATCAACTTGATCCTTTCCTTCCATGGACTATAGTTGGACAACCCCTCCAACCTATCCTCATATTGGATACCTGCCTGCAACTTCGACATTGTAGTGAACCCTTCACTCACAATGTGACCAACTCTCTCTCACACTGTACTTCGTTGCGTGCAACTCTGATTTACTTACTTCCAAACTAGCTCAGACACGCTCTACTACCATGCTAAATTTCCACGACCTTGGGTCTAGGTTAGAGTCTTAAAATCACTAACGCTACCAAACCAAGAATCTCAACCATAGACTACTTTGCATAGCGGAAATATAAAGAAGCAGTAAATCAATACGCAAAATGATACATAGTCTTAAACAAAATTGTACAATCACCAATCTTCGTTATATTAATCCAAATCTGATAAATACAATAATCTATGGTTACAAGATACAGTGACAAACTTGGCTGCAACACTTCTATGTCATATTTTGTCCTGTCAGTCCGCCGCACCCATACTGCTCACTAGTAATGCCTTAGTCCATCAAGGCATCTACACATCGAGACTCCAAGAGGGCTGCCTCCTATCACTGCTGCAAGTCACGTCTGCTATAATGAACATGGGCTCATCAATCGTTCTCTGGGTTGGCCGATTCTCGAGCTCCAATCTGCCACGCTAGCAACAACTTTAGTCCATCAAATTGTTGCACTTTGGCACCGTCATTCACCCAACCTTCAATTGCTCTTCGTCCTTCAAGATAGCTCGTCTAAGGCTACTTTGGGCAGCCAACATGCTGCCCTCCAATCAGCTCTATGACACCCAATCAACCCACAGTTGAATTTGCTCCTAGGAAAGACTCTTCTCCTCCTCAGAAGACCCTCCATTTGGCATCAACAAGCTGCTATGCAATCTTATCCAAATTGGTCACTTCTTAACGCAATACGCCCCTTCGAAACGTTGTTGTCCACTTCTTGCACTTGCTGTCACTGTACCACTGATTAGGGCACACCATGCTGCCCTCCACCCAACACACAATCAGCAATGCAAGCCTTCTAAGCTAAGTTGCAGGAAATGTAGGGAAGGAGGCCGTTTCTGTACGGAAACGATTACGAAAAGCTGAAACGTGTCTCGTACAGTCGTGAAACGCGTTTCAAGTCGTACTGCCACGTTTCACGAAACTGAAATGTGGCCAGTACGGCCGGAAACGCGTTTCATGGCCATATGACTCATGTTTCAACTTTTCACTTGTGTTTTTTCTTTATTTTATTTTTTTTAATTTGTTTTCTAATTTATTTTTAGGTTATCCTAGTCACTTCTAGTTGCTTCTAGATGCCTGTCTAAAGTTATAAAAGTGAACTTTGTCTCATTCTCTTATCACACTATTCAGCAAGTCGTTTCTCTTGGAGACTAGCGATTTTAGCAAAGAAGAGAGGAAGAGAGCAGTTGTTTCAGCTAGGGTGTTTTGAGCAATGAGCAAAGTAGATTTCAGCAACAAGAGCAAGAGATTTCAGCAGCAAGAGAAAGAGATGTCAGTAGCATATTTGGAGTGCAGAGTTTCCGGCTACGACATTCTTGGCTTTTTGGTTCAGCTACAGCCATATTTCTCTTCTCTTTTCTGGCATTTTGGGGTAGCTTCAACTACAAAAAATTAATTTGGGTAAGCAACATTCATTTTGTTAGTTTTTTCCTAATATTTCTTCAATTTTTCTAGGGTTTATGCTGCCAAAAATATGAAAAACGTTTTTTATTTACATATTTGTTTTTTTTATTTATTTTTGCAGCAATGGCTTCTAGCCAAATTGTAGCTGCAAGTTCAAGCCCTAGAACCAACCCAAGCGCTGAATATTATCCTCTTTGGAGGCATGTGACGAAGCTTCAAAGATGTGTAGATGGTGGCTCATGGGAATGGCGATGCAATCTTTGCAATAATTCGTACAAGGGCTCCTACCCAAGAGTGAAGGCACATCTTTTGCATGGAGGAGGACAGAGGATTGCAGGTTGCACAAAAACAACAAATCCATTGGCAAGGAGGGCATATCAAAGAGAGCAAGATGAGGCGGATGGTACTAAGAGAAGGCATGATGACCTTACTCAAGCTCCATCTAACATTAAGCCAAGGATTGTAGCTGAAGCAAGAAAGAGGAGAGTCGGTCCCAGTCAACAACATGAACAACCAGAACCCAAAAATACCAGAGGGGCATCCCCTTCAGTTCAGGATAGCAGAATTGCTAAATTGGTGAATGTGCAAGCAAGAGAAGAAATTGATTCCAGCGTGGCTAGGTGCATTTATGCATGTGGTATTCCATTCAATGTTGTTCGCTCTCTTTACTGGCAAGATATGATAAGGGCAATTAACAAAGCTCCTCAAGGGTACAAGGTGCCCAACTATGAGAAAGTCAAAACCCAGCTTCTCAAAAATGAGAAGGAGCTTGTGGAGGATATTTTAGCTCCAAATCGTTCTTCTTGGAGTAGCTCTGGGGTTAGCATAGTCTTAGATGGATGGACATATACAAGGCGCAGACCATTGATAAATATCATTGCCACTTCCCCCAAAGGAGCAATGTTTATCAAGGTAGAAGACTGCTCAGGAGAGGTGAAAGATGCACAGTTCATTGTTGATGTTATTATAAAAGCTATTGAACAAATAGGGCCTAACAGGGTGGTGCAAGTTATGACGGATGATGCACCAGTTTGCGAAGCTACAAGTTTAATTATTGAGGGGAGGTATGACCACATCTTTTGGACACCACGCATTGTCCATAATCTGAATCTGATCTTAGAGGAGATCGACAACAAAGTTTCCTGGATAAAGGAACTCACAAGGGAAGCAAGGGAGATTGTCAAATTCATCACTAACCACCACCAATCTCAGGCCATATTTCGACAGTACTTCAAATTGGAGTTGTTAAAAGTTGTTGAGACAAGATATGCCTCAAACTTCCTGATGTTGCGCCGCCTTGTTGAGGTTAAGCATGCATTAGTTTCTATGGTGGTGAGTCAACTTTGGATTGAGTGGAGACAAGCAAATGCAGAGCGGGGATCTATGGTGCGTAGATTGTGCCTTGATGAGGATTGGTGGAGCAAGGTAGATTTCTTGCTAAAGTTCACAACCCCTGCGTTTGAGCTTCTCCGGAGTGCTGACACTGACCAACCTTTCTTAGGAGAGGTATATGATGGCATGGATTCCATGGTTGAGAAAACTATGGAAATCATTTCACAAGAGTCTCCACAACTTTTGTTTGTTGATGATCATTTTGCTAGTTTGATCAAGAAAATCATTGTTGATAGGTGGAACAATTTCAATACTCCATTGCACACTTTAGCACATGCTTTGAACCCCATATTTTATGATGAGGAGCTTATTGCTCAAAGCAATGGGAAGAGGAAGGCACCCCATAAGGATAGAGAGGTGGCTAATGGGGTGAAAAAATCCCTTATGAGAATGTTTCCTTCTCATCTACATAGGGAGGTAAAGGAGGAATTTTCCAGTTTTGCTGCAGGAATAGATGATTATGCAGATATATCAGCTTTGGAGGAGAGAAGCGCCATGAATCTAGTTAGGTGGTGGATTTGTCATGGAGCAAATGGTGTACATTTGCAAAACCTTGCCATTTGTATTCTTTCACAAGTGGCAAGCTCTTCATCAGCAGAAAGGAATTGGAGCACTTATGGTTTTATTCATTCTGTGAAGCGCAATAGGTTGGGCCCACAGAAGACAGAGGATCTTGTTTATGTGCACTCCAAGCTTCGCCTTGCATCTCGTAGGGGTCCATAATACAACAATGGTCCTTCTAAAGAATGGGATGTGGATGCAGAAAATCTTGATTTGGATCTCTCTCTTGTTGCCCTGAATATTAAGGCCGAGTCTGGAAGTGGAATTGGCGCATCATCTTCTTCAACACCACCATACACTGTTGAGCATTGTACTGCTTCTATTTTTGATGAGGATTGTTATGATGAGGATTAGTCTTTTGTCTCTATAGTTCTTGCAGCCTTATAGTTTTTATTGTACTTGTAGCCTCATATATTAATATAAATAAATGTTGATTTTGAGATTTGGATATATAATAAAGGTTGCTTTTGGATATTCCGAAATTTTTATTTTCATTATGTGATTATTCATGAGTAAATGTGATGTAAATTTAATCTTAATGTTTAAATGTAATAAATTATAATGTATCATTTATGCTTTATGATTGCATATATATATATATATATATATATTATATATCAAAAATATTTAAATATATATATATTCATGTTTCCCCGTTTCCAAAATTTTGGGGAGGTCACATTTCGTATCGCTTCCCGTTTCGGAAACTCGTACCTGTTTCCCCGTTTCGTGTGACCTTGCTTCTAAGGTTGCGGTTCACTAAGGGAAGATGCCTCCACTCCTACGATGCCCATGTCAGCCTTGTTTAACCCCAAACTCAGCCCTAAAGATGGCCAAGCTGTTGGCTATGGCCTGTGGCCTAGCACAACAGTTTGTTGTAGGCTTATGGCCTCCTCCAAAACACCACCAAACAGCCTCGACGCAGCACTGTTTTTCTCCACAACCCTGTGGCCTTCACTGCCCAGCATCCACATTTAGGAACAGCCCTTTACACACTTCGCTATCACATACAACAAACTATCTTCACAGAGAAGTACCCTTGCTGTCCCTTGGCCTCTTTCACGTTGTCTTTACCCTCCTCTTGCTGCGGCTAAACAGAGATATTTCTCCACAAAATTTCAAAGCTCTTCTTAGAGATATATTGCCACAAATGGATGCTCTAAAATGACTCAATACGCTTCACATTTATACACATATGAAGGCTCAACGTCACATTTGAAGTGACACTTATCAAGTCGGCCTACTTGACAATTAATTAATTATGTCAACTTCAAAAATTCATATCTCTCTAACGACAACTCGAATTCGGACGATTTTCGATGCATTGGAATCGTCTTTTCGAGCACTATCATCCTCATCCATGACATGCCGTGAGTCCATCATGGTTTTTCCCCAAAAACACAATGGGTGCCAAAACCCCACACTTGGGTTCCAAGCCCACAAGCTGCCCTTGTGGCGCTTTGTCCTCGAAACCCTGAACCCTAGGGCTTGGAGTACCTCCCAAGCTCCACAATTCAACAATTCCCTTTTCACCCATGATTTCCCATGTGTTGTCATTTTGTTTTCCCACCTCCCGCCCTTGCAACCTTCCATATGGCCATTCCTACCCTTACCTTTGGATGATATTGTTCTCATATTGTTCTCATATTGATTGGATGATATGTTGATTGCATTGAGTCTATGATTACACTTAGTACTTGCGTAATATCGTATGCATGTTAGAATAGGATGCATTGCATGTTGATTTCTGTGTTAGAACTAATATCTTATGATATTGTCATGCCAAATTAGATGCATTTAAATTAGAATTGCATTTAACAATAAATTTTATTTCTTGTCAATTTTTATGGCCTAATATAAGCATGTGCAATCATGAGACGCCGCAAAAATATGCTACCCCATGTGCTTGAATCTTTTAATGTGTAGGTAACAGGTATGTGGTCCCAAGAGATTATTGGATTTCTCATGACCTCCCCGTTTGAGTACTTTCGTGCACTCTTTTGAGAGATCATGTCCCAGTTGGAGCTAGATGTCACCCACCACCTGGGGGTGATATCCATAGGAGAAAAATATTCTCCTAGATGGTCCTCAGCTAGCAGCCACCAAATAGCTCGATGTGCCACCATCTCCGCCACCTGAGCTAGCCATTATGCTCCCTCGCCCATCTATTATGATCATATGTTTGAATGTGGGCCTTCCAACCCCGAAGGTATAACCATTCATTATGTAGTTGGGTATTTTGGCTTACTTATCATGGACATTTTTGGGCATGGATTAGTGAAGGGGATTCGACAAAAAGAATGGGCTCGATTTGTACTCGTCTCCTTTGTCCCACTTTGTGGTTAACCTTGTATCCTAATCCTGTGGGATCTCCTTTATTCGCTACTAGCTTTAGGAATGGCACTACATGAGAAATCCCAATTTTCGTTAGGCTGTCTCGTTTCCTAACACCACATTAATCACTCCCTTCTGCTAATTATAACCCCTTTCACCATATTTCCCATCTGGGTCCACATTTGTCCATTGGTTCCACAAGGAGTTAGCCTCCCCCTCCCCTTGTCCACACTTTCAGTCAGGCTGGTACAATGCCCCGGAGGTTGATGCAACTAAAAAAAAGTAAAAAGCATAATTTGGCCATTCTCAACAAGAAATGTACCATAACATGCAAAAGATGGTCGAGACATACAAATTTAGCACATGGACAAAAGGAAACATAAGCTCTACCCTCTATCATTATGGCCATCACCTTGGTTCCTAGGGTGCCTACATGAGCCCCATGCATCATTAAGGAACCCATGATTGTCCCAACCCCTGGTGGGTGATGAAGCACCCAACCTTAAAGGGATATTCACTGCTACATCATTCATGGCATGCTCTCATCCTCTGGAGCCCCAAGCAATTATATAAGAAAAACGCAAAATGCATATGAAGAAGGGTCGAAAAACAAAGGCTAGGTTAACTCATGTACCCTGATTTCTCCCTCCTACATTGACACACCCAAGTGTGGGCTTCCCTCATCATGGATACCCTTGTACTGTGACATGTGGCTCGGAGACTTCCCTTGATGTCCCACTATGTTCCATCATTATATCACATGACACCTACCACTTAAGGGATGTACCATGGACTTGTCACTCCCTTAGAGGTTGAAACCACTTAATAGGGTCCTTGATTAACCTCCTTCTTGAACTTGGAGACACTTGAACGTTCGAAAGCCCATTATGGAAGGGCATGCCACTGTGAAGTGTCCACTTGGTTCCATGATTTGTAAGCTCATTTATTCAATTGCACTGATGATTTGTTGTACTAGAAGGTGAGGAGACACATTGAATTTTATACGGGATTGCAAGTGGGTCTTTGTCTTAGGGTTTGGTCTCCCTATATGGGGTCCAACCCCCCCCCCACAGGGTCGTATTGGCAATTGTAGAGTGAGCGTAGAGAGCCATGGGCCTCCAATATAGCAAAGAATAGATAGCCACAACATGGGATCCTTCAGCTCCACTCAATTCTCGCTCGTGTTCCATTTATTTGATGATGATGATGTACCTGGATCACCTTGCCCAGCAGGTTACACACTTGCACCACATCCTTGGCAATTGTTCTAGGGCCCCGATGAGGATGTATCTCACCATGGGAGACAGAGAGGGCTTTCATCATTGTTCCAACCCTTACAAATGGGATAGAAGCTTGTTCGATCCACTTGGAGACCCATGAGGATGTATTTGTGCCCCCACAGCCACTTAGGAGCACCATAGGTTATTTTCTTGGAGATAAAGGGGCCACCTCCTTCATCACTATTTTTGGAGCACTTCCAACGATTTTGGCACGTGTTGGACTTTACTAGGCCTTCAGACGGCCCTCCTAGCTATTGTATTATCATTTCAGCCCTCTTGAGAGGCTTATTTTTCATGTTATGGAGCTATTTGGTGGGCTTGTCACCAATTAGGGTGTTATTTACACATTAAAGACACTTTGAGGGGCTTGTTAGGCTAATTAGACCCATTGAACAATTAGAGGCTCATATAAATACAAGTGAGGCCTCATTTGTAACTCATCATCACTTGGATTTGGATCATTGTTTCTTCTGGAATTTTTCTATAGCTATTGAAGGACAAATTGGAGATTCTTTAATGCATTTTGATGTTTGGGTTAATGCTATGAGCTTCTCTCCTGCAAATGTGATGGATGGATATACTTTTTTTGCCATGTAAGTTTCTCTTTTATGCGAATTTTTCAGTATATGTGTAATGTATCGAATACTGCATCATAATGTTGCTTGTGCTCTAAATTATGCAAAAATCTTGAATCACTTTGGTAGCCTTGATCTATTGCATGTGTTATTCATTGGGCAAGAACAAACGAATATTCCTAGGGGTTGTCCTTGAAAACCTATCTCTAAAACTCCATTATTTCATGAGTTGAAGTATAAATCCTTGTTGTAGTTGGGTAGTTGCTTCCTTAGGGCATGCGATGCTGCAATTAGGCTCCTTGATAGAACAAAACCCTAAATCAATCTCATTATTGACTCCATTCTCCCAATAGACTAGGCACTAGTCCTAGATCCTTTGTGATCACATTAACTTGATGAAATATCATTCTTTCACCTCATTTCTTCCTCTTTTCTTCATCCCCCAAGAATAAGGAAATTTTCTAGGGCTTGGTGCAAAGTTTTAGGGAGGAAGAATTTTAGGATTCTGTCCAAACAAGTTTATTCATTTATGTCTCCTCTAGGCATCCTCCAATTTTGAACGAATTCTGACAATGGAATTTCAAATAAATTGATGCCCTAGCTATCACACCAAGAGGGAACCCTTGAAACCGCTTTGACTTGGAGATTTCTTGAAGGTTTGCAATTTGTAGTTCATCATTCAAAATCTTTTCTCTTAACTATAGGTGATCATTAGAGGATCCTTTACCACATTATATCTCTCAACCCTTGGTCTCTTATAGTATTTATCTCAAGGGGATTTTCATGTTAAGTCACCCTAGCTTCTCCCAAAGCTCACACTTTAATTGAATCTTTCCATTGAATGAGTCATCCTTGCCTCACTTTGAACCCTAGTATAAACACATCAATCACAAGTGAGGGGTTTTGGAAGTTTTGATCTTACGCATTCATCATTTTTTAATATTCCTAAACCCGAGGTCATCCTTCCCTCAAGCCTTTATTGGAGAGCCCTTCTTTTGCTTCTAAAACAAGCAGCCTATCATTTTAGCGTCTCTTTAAATGGGATTTAGAAATCACATTGTGCATCGTTATTGACCTCATCATTTCTATTTGATTCCCTATACTGGGACTTCTCCATTGGTGAAAGTCGTAAAGAGCAATGGACATCGACTAGGTGATAGTAGGTCCTGTCCCATTGTTGCCACTTTGATCTAGTAGTAGTCCCTTTTGGGAACCCCTCCTAGGACCCCCTTTTGTCTATGTTAGAACTCAAGTATCTCTATCCTCTGTGGAGAGTATATATTTGGATATGGTCAGGTCTCCCCAAAGGAATCGACCTGATGATATATGCTACACTATGCAAATTTCAGTTTATAATTGATATAGAATTTCACCCCAAAAAAATGTTTTCAAGTTAAATAGAAATTTATAGTTATAACTATGCTAAATATTATATATACACACTTAAATATGTATAGGATATATATTATTGTAAGAGTGTAATATATATAATATAAGAGTTGTATATATATATATATATATATATATATCCAAGTAAATTCAAGGAAGCTTATTTATATTAAAGCAGTTTTCAAATTTGATTTTTTTTAAATTGTTGGGAATGTTATTTGTAAAAAATAATAAGAATTTTTTAAGACATACTCACCTTTATTGTGATTATTTTATTGTATTTATAGTAATTTTAATGTTCTATATTAGAGTCAGGATAGGATAAATCATAATTTGGTTGCTTGGGGATAAATTTTGATGATTATAAAATTATAAGACTTCATTTATGAGCAAACTTTCCATGAATATAAGAGTTTATTATTGCAAATTTAGATATGACAATGGAAATCAAATTATATGAACCACTTGTATAAGTTAAATTAAGGGTGGGTGGATAACGGAATTTGTAACCTCGTATAATGCTAAAAGGATAAGGAATAATAGATATGACTAGTAAATGAGACATGTTAGAATTACTACGAGATATAGTTATAGTGTGTTGGAAAAGACACTTTATTAATTACTCAATATATTATTTGTCTTAAATAGTTTTATAGCCTTTCATAATAGAATATTTTGAGATGGTTAAAAAAAGTGATGACCTAATGATAAGGGTGTAATTTGAAAAAGGCAGTTCAATGTTGATTTGAATGATGGATTCAAGGTGATTGTTAAGCTTAAGTCATAATTAATGGTTATATAGTTGACCTTGCTCAAAGGATGTTGCCTCTTAAATAGGGGAAGGAAAACATTACAATGAATTGATGAACTCAAAACAAATAGTGCCATCTAGTCTAGATTTCTTTTATATATACTCATTTTTACTTCTATGCTAACTAGTATGAGCAATATCCATTAGTGCCATCTAGTCTATATTTCTTTTGTATGCACTCATGCTTACTTCTATGCTAACTAGTATAAGCAATGTGCATCAATGTTTATGTTGTAGGTTTTAACCCTCTATAGATAATACCTGCAAACGAATTCTTCAAAAAACAAAAAAGTTACAATGGCAATCATAGAAAATATACCTGGATATCTTTCTCCTGGAACCCAAAACCGGGAAAACTAGATTGATTTTTCATTATATTCCTTTCAATGTTATAATACATTATATACATGTCATAGCATTCATAAACACCCAATCCATTAACCCAAGATTACAATATAATTGTAGTTCCTTTAACTGGATCTACAAAACCATGGAAAACACCACCATGTGGCCGAAAACCACAGACACAAAAACCGCCCAAAAAAAAAAAATCGAGGCACTACCCCAAACCCCATGCAGGGGGGCTATTGCCTCCCCCTACCATGTCTGATGCAACATATCACACGTGAAGATAGTCATACAAAGAATATAACACATACCCAACATTCTCCCACTTGTTTTCTTTGTACATAGGAGGTTGCAGGAGTACACAGTCACCAATCCAGAGCAATAACGCCCATTGTTTCTCTACAGCAAGAAAACTTCTCAGTGCTCACAGATTTTGTCAATGCATTTGCAACATTCTTCAAAGTGTCCACCTTTACCAGCAACACCTCTTTGTCTTCAACCATATCCCTCACAAAGTGATATTGAACATCAATATGCTTTGTCTTTGAATGATAAGCAAGGTTATTTGCCAAGAAAAAGGCACTTTCGTTGTCACAATCTATCCTTATAGCTTGTTATACCAACCTCATACCTGAACACAATCTCTGTAACCAAACTTCTTTCTTGCATGAGTGGCTGCCATGTATTCAACTTCTATAGTTGAAAGTGCCACTACGAACTCTTTTTTTCATCCAATTGATTGCTCCTCCAAATAGGTTAAACACATACCCACTTGTGGATTTCCTGTGATCCAGATATCCAACCCAATCAACATCAACAAAACCACATATGTCCAATAATCTATCCAATCTTCGTCTTCCTTGGTAGCACAAACCATAATCAATAGTGCCACGCAAAATATTGAAAACTTGTTTTACTACTATCCAATGCTCCTTCCCTAGTTTTGACATAACCCTGCTCAATACTCCCACTGCATGTCCAATGTTTTCTCTAGTACAGACCATTGCATACATCAAACTTCCAACTGCACTCGCATATGGAACATGGGACATGTCCACTTCCTCTTCCTATGTCTTGGGACACTGTTTTGCAGATAACTTTACACCTACAGGAATAAGAACCTTCACCGATTTACTATCCTACATATTAAACCTTTGCAATATTGTCTCGACATACTTCCTCTAATTTAACCAGAGTTTCATCTTTGCTCGATTTCTTTTAATTTCCATGCCCAAAATAAAAAATTTAGCACCAATATCCTTCATGTCGAATTCAGAGGACAATTGGATCTTCACATCCTGGAAAATTTCTCTGTCATTTCCAATCAGCAGCATATCATCCACATACAAGACCAAATAGATAACATGATCACCAACTAAATTAAAATACACACGGTGATCTTCATGAGATGAACCCAGCGATGCTAATACTCAAAATCTTGATTTAGAACCCTGTGATCAACTATCACTATCTGCGGTCAATTGCCAAACACTGCAGTCAACTAACGAAAACTTCAGTCAATTGAAAAACCAAACCCTAGGTCCCAACCGCATGGAGAGAATGTCGTGCATGTGGCTAAAACCCTTCAACCGCACACATAGGCTTGCATGGTTGTGGTTGTGACCGAAAACTACCTGTGTCTCGCTTGCGGTTGGAAATCAAAACCCTAGAACACACGTACGAGCTTCAGACCCTGCAATTTCGGACCTATGCGAGCTAATCTCTACGAACTTGCCTCAAACCTGTGCGAGCCAAAACCAAGAAAGAGAAATAGAAGAATGATCCAAGATGATGTCCAAATGAGGTTGAGGTCACTTGTATTTATAGCCTTCCAAGGGTGTCCAATTTGCTTTAGGATCAAGCTGATCAAATATGCATATGTGGGCTTTAATTCAAAAATACACTTTCCCTTGTCCAAATTGAGTGCTTCAATAGTTTAAATTGGTCCTCTGGAAAAGAGGAATCTAGTCCCATGGTTGGAATTTGTCACTAAGTTGCCAAATTAACACTCCCTCTTAGCTAAGGAGAAATTCCAACTGCATCATGTAATCATCGCAAGAACCTTGTCATCAAATCATATCCAATCTCAAGTATCTCATCATCAAATGTCATCATTGCTTATCTCTCTTCATCTCTGCCCATCTCTTGCTTATTCCTGCTTATTTCTTGATTGTCCTTGCTCATATGTTGAACGTTCTCGAATCTAAGAGAAGAAGAATTTGATATCGAAGGGGAGCCTAAGCTACCACTCTCTATTCATCGGGGAGCCACTGCTACCACCTGGAATCACTGCCAGCGGGGATGCCATGCTACTACCCGGGAAACGTCAACAGGGAGTCAATTCTACATCCTGCATCAACATCAGAGAGCCTAGCTCAATCAGGAACAACATCAAGGAGCATATCTCAGCCCGTAACCACATCTGGGAGCACATCTCAACCCAGAATCTCATGGGGCAATAAAATATCTTCAACCCCATATTGAGAAATAGGTGATATAGGGGAGCACATGTCAACCCATCCTATTTCCCATTGATCTTCCCAACAATGAACCTCAAGAGTCATGTTGTAGAACACCTGCATCATAATTAACATGGATTGTACACCTCCAAGTACACTTGCAACGCATTGGCCAGACAAGGAGCAGTATTCCCAACAAGCCCTACTTGTCGGTATGATGCTAACTGGGGTATACTCTGCATAGACCAAGATAGGGGAGCTAACATCTCCGACCCTATGGGTGATAGATAGGGGAGCAACATCTATGACCCTATTGTCTGGAGATCCCTCAACCCCAGAAGCCCTCCATCTCAATTCCTCACTTTGGGAGCACAAACAGGGGGGAAGAGTTGGCTCAGTGTTCTCGATCAGTCCTGCTCTTTGCAGATCATAAACATATCATCGTGCTCATATATGATATCAGCTTAATCATCATGTCGCAATAGTAGCAATCTCTTGTTCATATAGGACATCAAATCAAATATTATATTAGAACAAATATATTATCACAAAAATGATACCTTATTCATTCTCCCTCTAACAGAGGTAGCAACCACAAGCCTAAGCTTGTCTCGTACAACAGCACTAGTTGAAGATATCTCAGTCACAACTCTCCAAAAGAACTTCAACCTACCTCACAGTTGGTCAACATCGTACTCGACCTCGGCCATGCTTAAAGCTACAGAATTCTCATCCAAAAATATCATGGCATGTCTCATACTAAGGCAGCACCCAGATGCACTCATCTTATCAATAACAATCCCAAACAACATCGATACATCCATGCAATCACATATCATAGGAAGAAAATCTCAGACCAAAAAATTGATCGTCCCATGCAAAATATCTCGAAGGGTGCTCGGCGAAACTCAATGTGTATAAAGAGGCTCAATCATGAATCGACTCAAAATATACAGACAGGTATTCACATGGAACATCAATGCTTCAATCAACTATCGATTGCCAAGTCAGGTTCAACAATATCTCTTCATAACTTCTTGAAATTCAATCGGAGTGTCCAAAAATTTGCATTTTCGCTTTATTTAATAGCTTCACTATATAGAGTTTATTTTCCCAACTTTAGAATGTAATCCATCATGCCATGATTCTTCATTTCGAACTTCAAAGGCCATCTCCCTCTTTGATCATCAGAAGCTCATTACCTGTCAAGAATAGACCATCAGTATATCAAACCAAAATCAAAACCATACCTTAGACCACTTTTGAAGTAGAGGTTTGGATGGGCACATCTTCTTGGCTTCACTCAACAACTGTCAACGCAAACATAACAGGCTTGGGAAGCTTGCTTCATATAATGCTTTCTACAAACATAACACTTGACCAAACCAATATGCTCAACCTCACACAAATCAATATTGTGCAATCAAATAAACTAAGTCAACTTATCAAGTCTTTAGATGCTAGATCAAAACTAATATCAAAATCATAAAATTTTCTGCCAATATCCCTGTGACAAACTCTAAGAACCAACTATCAAGTGGAGCTCACATTCAAATATCAAGTCATGACTTCATTTAATGTCTGTCAATAAGTTACTAAGCAATATCAAATTTCATCAGGTCATCCTTATGATCATAGAATGAATCATTTCTGCCACTAAATATGAATGCATATATCAGAGACAAGTTATATAAGTTTCATACATTCATTGTGAGATTATTGCATAATGAATCACAACTGTTTGTACTTCAGCCAATGTACCAAAGCCAATGAAGCCAATACAAAATCATTATTGAATACAAATATTAGTCTTTGAAAGTCATTATGCCCACATAGCACTGTCATCAAGGAAAATCATCGGTTATCAAATCAAAACCCTAATTTGTTATCACAATGAGTTCAATCAATCCATAAGCCAAAACATATCTATGAACCATCAAGCATCATGTCAAAACTTCAAACACTGCTCATACCAATCAGCCAAATCCTTTCAAACCCTTACAATATTTTATCAATTACTGTCATATACTAATGATCAAATCAAAATAACATAGTAATATGCATATTTTGGTCCCTTGCAAACACAAGTTTAATCAACACATTCACATTTTCTATAGTAAGTCAAATATCACTTCCCTGCTCATAAAACCTTATGTTGTCTGCTCCGTATTTGTAGGACTGTCATACTCCTGGTGCATTCCTGATTTTATGCATAAAGCTTTAGATTTTGTGACCTACGGGCATAACCGCGCCCATAGGCTTTCTTCCATGCGGTTGGAAGCCTATAACTACACTAATAAGCTTTCTTCCATGCGGTTGGAAGCCTATAACTACACTAATAAGCTTGCTTCCATGCAGTTGGGGCTTAAACTAAGGGAAACCCTCTCTTCTTAGACCAGAACTTGTTGCAAACTATCAACATCAAATACTTTCTATTCAAGTCCAAAAATCAGACTTCAATAGTAAATAATTTTCTACACATTTAATGCAAATAACAATAGGTGTGGGGATCTCATGAAGAGTTTTTCCCTCTTAATGAACAACCACTTCAGTCATCATCATTCAAGTTATCAACCTGTTTATTACAATGCATCAACAAAATTGTTAGATCATGAAATCCAACTATATTAGGTTCTAAAACATATATTCATCATGGTCATAACATGTTAGCTTCAACTATTTCATCATCACATGAGAACATGACATCAAACTTTCATCCAAGGTTAGAGTCATATGATTAGGACAGTTGACAAGTGTATCATCATACTTCAAAGATCATAATTACTACATCAGTACTTTATTATATTATTCAAACACCGGAACAAAGCATCCATTTTTATCACTTTGTCCAATTCACTAAGCTTATCAAAATTTAAACAAGCTCAACAAGAAGATCATGAATATCAATCTTATTATTACACTTCTATCATCATGGTTACCATGCTTATTACAAGCATTATCAATAGTATCAAGCTACCATATATTAGAATCAATGTGCTAGCCTTCTTTATAAGATCGGGAGATCCATCATGTCTAAAAATGATAGATGTTAGCCAAATATCAATATACCAATACCTTAAAAATCAATGTTTCTAGGTAGGTTTGTTATGACTTAATAGAATGTAAGGTACTTGTCCAATACCAAGTGCACCATCTCATTACAAGTACCATGAATCAAACTTACTTTCATATGCATGCATGAGCCATTTATGAAGGAGACATTCTCATCATACCTTGGGGCTTACCTTGCCATCCAATATTGCAGCTAAAACATAACATTGAAACAACACATCATATATACCTTGTAGTATTCAAATACCTATGTATCTTCTTATTTGACATTGGCAGCAGGAGCACTTTGTCAACTTCCTTGTCATGGGCAACTGTATTAGCCATCTTCCTGCACTAGCCATCTTTCCCTACATCTCAGCTGATCCTCAAGAAGGATCCACTTATCGCATCTCATCAAGAGGTTAGAAGTATCCAAACACTCACATATACATGTAGGTAGTATAAGTAATAATCAAAGCAATAAACACAAACAGGAATAGAATCACAAAGAGGTAACATAAATCTAAAAGGTACTTATCTTTTAATGAGAGGAGATCAACTCCCTCTTGAACCAACCTTCAAGAGTCATTACCATTCATTATCCATATGACAATGTTGCCTTCAATATCTCAACCAACTTCATCAACAACCAGGCCTAATAGAGACTATCCCATCTAAGGCTTCATCAAATCTGTCACAAGTGCTTGAACATCTTCACATCAGTGATGCTAGGGTTTCTAAATTGCACATCTCAAATCTTTGCCATAAACCAAGGGCCTCATAATATCCATCAAACCCTAATAACCAAATTGCCTAGAGTTTCCTTCAAACCCTAGTATTCTTTTAGGTCTCCTCCATATTCTCTTGCATCCATCAAAGGTGTCTTCATATGGGTGATCTTCAATGAATTTTCTTCAACCCAGCTCTGATACCATGCTAATTTTTCTAAGAGCTATATTGTTCTTTGCTTTGATAATTGCATTTCTGATCAGGATTTAAACATGAACGCAATAAAATACAGAGATAACCATAAAGGCAAACATGCAGCGGAAATAATACTTCATTTCATTACTGTAAAATACTGAAATATGCTTACAAACATAAATGGAAGTAAACCAGCTAGGGCGATGGTAGCTTATCTCTGAAAAGAGATGTGGCGGCTACATGCCTCTGAACTGTTCTGAACTGTGTTACAATGAGGCTCGAAGG
>APFE030038066.1:0-20336 GCA_000404065.3 Pinus taeda
TTTTATTGGGGGAACCTCTTCAAGTTGGGGCTTGATCATATTGTGAGAAGATGTGTGAGGGAGGATTAAGTCTATGACATCCTCTCAGCTTGTTATGATGGACCCTGTGGCAGCAATTGTTCCACAAAGACGACAACTTACAAATTCCTGAAAGCATGATACTTTTGGCCAACCCTTCACAAGGATTCCTAGAGATATCCTTCACAGTTTGATGAGTGCCAAAGCATGGGAAAACCTAAGTGGAAGGATGAGATTCCCCTCTGACCTCAAGTGTCATTCGAGCAATTTGAGAAGTGGGGCATGGAATTCATTGGTCCTATTAACTCCCCATCTAGGAAAAAGAATTACATCTTCATATGCATTGACTAACTAATCAAGTGGGCATAAGTGAAGGCAGTGAAAGCAATAATAGAATAGAAAGTGGTAGGGTTTTTAAGGGAAAATATCTTGTACAAGTTCAATTTTCCAAAAGAATTTGCGACAAACCAAGGCTCCCAGTTTACCGCCAATCTGATCGATGCCTAAATAAAGAAAAACCACATTCAACATGTGAAGTATACTCCATATTACCCCCAAGAAAATGGAAATTGGAGGTTACCAATAGATCATTGGAGAGCACTTTGACCAAAGTGATCAACCTCAACAAAAAAATTGGGGAAATTTTTTTATTGAGGCCACTTGGGCCTAAAACACCACCTGGAATACCACCACTAGAATTACTACTTATGAGTTAGTTTATGGTAATAAGGCTTTGTTTTCAATTGAATTTGAGTAAAACACCTTGAGGATGGCATCCCAACCTGATATTGATTTAACTCAAGCACAAGTTGATAGTTTGCAATAATTGAATGCACTAAACGAATATAGATTGTGGGCCTTATTTCACATCAAAGTAGTCCAACTACAGAGAAAAAACTGACATGACAAGCACATTAAAACCATAGCCCTCAAAGAGGGTGATTGGGACTTCCTGTATGATTTTAGGTTTAATGATTCAAGGGTAAGCTCATGACCAAATGGTTGTGGCCTTATCTAGATGAGAAGTGTTATGACAATGGCTCAATCAAAATCAATATTATAAATGAGGAATAAATTCCACTTTCAATAAATGGATACCAATTGAAATTCTAGAAGAAGCCCCACTTCACAATTGAGTTTACCAATTCAATAAGGAATTGAATCTAATTTATAGCATCCAAGCTCCCAATCCATTCATTAAATGAAAGAAGCACTCACGAAGAAACCTCCTTTGAGGCACTTAAGTCAACCTCTAGTAGATGAAAACCTCTATGAGGGAATTTGTAAGTCTAAAAGAAAAAAAAGGGGGGGGGGATAAGAAATCTAGGTGAAAACCTCCTCCAATGCACTTGGGGAAAACCCATTGGCTTAAAACCTCCATGAAGTAGCAATATGCCTCGAAAGAAAGGAAAAAATACAAGAGAAAAAAATGATAGATATATTTATTTTTTGTCTGACCTTGACTTATGTGTAGGTACCATAGAAAATTAATGAGATGGGTTGAACAGTTAAGCTTGCATAATCATCCCAAAACATAAACTCAAGCATTCCCAAAAGGCCCAAATGGTACCCCTACACTATTTTTCACCTTATTTCATCATCCACCTCCATCACCAACTTCTTCCCATACAATTTTTTCTAGCTTCTTTAAACTGCTACAGGAAGGTTTTGTAACGTTATAGGAAGACCCAATTTCAAGAAAAAAGATATGGATCAAGGAAATGTTTGGCATCTGAGCTAGTAAAAGATGCTAAAAGCATCTTAACACCTATATCTTTCATCACAATGCATCATATCGTAGTTCCTCCTCCATTGTTCATCATTTCTAACCCTGCAACATCTAAGGTTCCTCAATTTTTCGACCACAACCACAAAAAAATCCCTCTCCATCAGCATAATTTGTTCCTCCATTTATTATCAAGTCCCCTTGATACTTCAGAAGAGTATCCATGACTCCTATAGGAGACTACACATTTATGTAGCATCCTGCGTAAATCCTACAAGCTCAGGTTCCAAGGTAACAAAAGCATTCCTAAATAAGACCACAAACTTTAGAAAAGGTCAGAATAATCATCAATAAAGTCACTCACTCCAACTTTGAAAAAGGGGCCCCAAAAACTACAAGAATTTTTCTAAGCTAGTATAGGATTGTCTACACATTAACAACATCTTGAAAAAATATGCAAATGTGCAAATAGCACGCTCCAACACCATGAAAGGTAAGAATCAAATGCAAATATATGAGATTCACCCTAAGAATTCATTTGAAGAATAAGTAAAACATTATTTGTACAAATAGGGAATAGTTTAATAGTCATTAAAACTAGTATAAGCCTTTGACAGTTTGGTAGAAAACTCCACTTTGTCTAAAAGTTATTCCCACATGTGGGAGGATGAATGAGATAAATTGGCTACCTTTTGAAAAGGTAGTGATTTTCAATTAATGATGATGGGATGAGGTGGGTGTACGAGTTGTACCTAGTTTGATAAGGGTAGGTGGACCAACTAGATACTGTGGTTGATCCTTCATCATCCACCACCCAAAATCATCTCCACCTAAGAAAGGAATTGACTCGATCTCACCACTTGTTTCAATTTAATGTTATGCATCCAAACAAGTGTTAGTAATCCCATGACGAATTTTCCATCACTATAGGAGAAAGCTACAATGAATTAAGCTCAAAATTGAAAAGATGCAAGAAACAAATTGTAGGAAGCTATAAGAGATATAGGATTTGTTACAAGAGTATAGAGTACTACTGAAATTTCTCACAAAGACCTTATAGCATGCTAAAAGATGTTGGTTTTCTTAAGAAATTTTAATTGGAAATTATTGCCATCATATTGTTCATATTTGGCACCATTCATATTACTTAATTATTGGAAATTATCATATTTTTGTGTCAATTTTGTGAATTAGGGGAAGGGGAATAGTCAACTAGTCTTTTAGTCTCCATTCATATTGGTATGATTGTGGAGAGATAATTTTTTTTTTTGCAATTATATTTAGAGACTGCATTTTTTTACAAATTGCATAAAACAAAGTCCCCTAGTTCCACAGGAAACTTTGTATCTTGTAGCATCACATGAATAATATATTTTTCTTTCCTAAAAACTTGTCTAAATTTGTGAAATTGTACTCCAATCCTCTACAAACATTTTCATACAATGTGAGGGGTGGCTTTAACAAGAAACATCCAATTTATACAACTATAATTCATTAAAATCCTGAAGTTGTGGTAATCCTAGAAAACTGTCAATGGTTGGGATTCTTTGAAAATCTCAAAGGGTTTAATGATGAATTTGCTTTAGAATTTGCAATAAACTTGAAAAAACCTGAAGGCCAAGAATTGATCATTACAGTCAAAGGAATGGTGATATATGCTTTTTTTCCGGACAAATCCCTTCTGTGGACAAATGTAATCTCCCTAGGTTTAGAAGTTTAACCTAGAAACGACCAAACAAACTACACTATGTTTCCCTAGAGATATTCTAAATAGAATAAGAATACCTACCTAGTGTTCAATGTGAGTATCCTTCTTCTCTTCACCTTCTCACTCCAGGTCCAACTTTAACTCCCGAAAGTAGAACCTACAAAATGGCCAAGACAAACAAATAGATCGAGATATACAACATGATATATTCAATTAAATCTAAATTAGAGATCAAGGAACCTTATTCTACACATGTATAATCAAAGACATGATGTATGGGAAAAATAATGTACTTTGTATTAATGATAACAAAGAAATATTGCAACCATTGTTGAGTCCTTGATGTTGCAAATCTCTCTCAACCTTATCATCCTTTCTTTGCCATAATAATAAAGTATTCAATCTCACCATTTCATAAGGATAGATTATGGACCTCCAAAAATAAAAACGACAACATCAGGGCAAGATAAGAGTCTCCAAAAGCCAACCTAAACTCTATAGCATGTATTGATTTTATAGGGAAAATGAAGAAGTTTTAGATCGACCATACTAGGACTAGATGCACTTTGAAAGGAGTTAAGTTCTGTGAAATAAATGATAAAGCCTCATTAGTAGGAATTTGAGATCATATTCAATAGAAAATGGATGAATCAACTCCAAAATCTTCTAGAGAATGAAGTGTCGAAATTCTATTTTATTTTTCCTCATTTCCAAGTGTCATTGCACTTTTAGTAAATGCAACCTGCACTGACCAGCACAAGTTACATGTGGGAAACATGCTCCATCGCAGGCTAAAATGAAGTTAAGTGTGATAGAGTCTTAAATTAGTGTTTTGAGCCAATGTAATCTAGGATTCTTATAACTTTTGGGAATAGTTTTTCCTTCGCCCTTGTAGGGGATTGATGTAAATTGTAACTGATGAAGAGAGATCTGGGTTTGGGGCATTTTGACTAAGTGAAAAACAATGGCCTATAACATATGTTAATGAATATTCCATCAGTAGGGTCACCACTCTACCTAACAAGATACATTGGAGAAAAGAAGATATACAAGAGGTTATCAATGCTAAGAGAGGATTCTTCCTCCCTAATGTATAGCTAGATGAGGATAAGAATGGAAACTGAAGGGAGATTTTGTCTTACCCTTGGGATGTGTTAGCCTACCATATTCTCTAAGCATCAGATTGAAATTTCATAAAACGTTACATAAATAGAATAGCCTAATGTTTTTTGTGTATTGGTTTCAGATCCTAAGGTCGAAACAATGACATGTGGCACTTCGTACAAGTTCGTTCTACCAAACCAATCTATAATTAGGTCATCATGGGAGATTTGGAACAACTATTTCTTGAATAATACAATCTTGATCAGACTTGCAGGGTTGGAAAGAGGACTCAGAGGGCTACGACAGGACGTAATTTTAGACCTTGGATATCTGAAATTACAGAGATATAATAGATTCATTATTGATCTCCTACAAAGTGAAAAAAAGTGTGTAGTTTTTTCTTAATTTTGCATAAGTTTGGTTTGAAAAATTAGTTTGAAGGAATTCAAAGGGAATAGTGAATCATAATTATCATTAATTGATGCCCCAAAGAAAGAAAATTGAAACACCTAGTAAGAAAACTGAAATATCTAACATGACTCATGAAGAATAGGAAGAAATGCAACATGATATACCAAAATTATGAGACCAAGTGCAACAAAATTCACTCTCACCAAAAGTAAAAAAAGCTAAGATGGATGGTTTAAAGAAAGGCGTGGAAGCTAATATGGATGATGTGGAAGCTAAGATAAATGAATAAAGAAATGCATGGAAGATAAGATGGATGGTTTAAAGAAAGGTGTGGAAGCTAAGATGAATGACGTGGAAGCTAATATGGAGGGTATAGAAGAAAAACTAAAAGCCAACATGGAAGATTTGAAGATAGATTTGACAAAGTTGTTACAAGAAATTCTTACTAACGGTGAAAGGGTAGTAAAGGAAACTCATGATGAGAACAAAAAAAATATTAATCATGATTTCATAGACTCTAACGTTGGATTGAAGACCCACCATGTTCCAAAGATAAGTATGAGGAAGTTTGATCGCAAGGATCCCGTAACAAGGATACTACATATGGAGAAATATTTTTATTTCCGTAATGTGCAAAACACACAAAACTTATGCATTGCAACTTTATATTTGGAAACGAATCAGTTTTTATGGTATGGATGGTTTTTGTCTCATAAAAAAATTTCCACTTGGGCAATTTTTATGGAAGAAATGATAGCACATTATGAGGATACAAAAAGCAACAACTTTTCTAGCCAATTGATAAATCTCAAACAAAAAGGTTCAATGATGGAGCACATTGAGGACTTCCAAAAATTGAATATAAGGGTAAAATATATTCTAGAGGATCATAGGATTGATGTGTTCATAGGGACTTTAAAGGATAACATCCAACATGAGGTTCACCTTTGGGAACCTGATTCCTTGGAAAAGGCATTCAAGTTGGCAAGAAAAATGGAAAGCAAAATTATGGCAACAAGGACACCTACTGCTCACAACTATAAATATGGAAGTGTTGTTGCTCCTAGCCTTCCACAACCTACAAGGTTGACACCACAACAATTGGAAGAAAAAAAAGAAAAAGGGCTTTGTTACAGTTGTGATAGAAAATACACTAAAGGTCATAAGTGTGCTAAGAAGAAATTATTTTACATAGATTGTGAAGAGGAGGAAGAAAAGGACGAGAAACATCAAAAGAAGGGGATATACACCAGGAACAAATCCTAGAGAAAAAAGAAATGAATCTGACTATATCTTGTAATGCATTGGCCATAATTACCACTCCTCAAACTATCAAGGGAGAAAGACATATCAATAATAAAAAGGTAATAGTGTTGATTGATTCAGGTAGTACCGATAATTTTATTCATTCCAATATAGCCAAGGAATTGAATTTTTTCCTATATCCAACACTAGAGTGTCAAGTGATTGTTGCAATCAGAGGAACCATAAATTTGTTAGGTCCCTATAATACTAGTGATGCCCGCCTTATTATTGTAGTTTTATCCCTTATTAATATTGTTGTGCCCCTATTGTCCCCATATTGTTATTATTGTGCCCCATAGAATCCCTCTATTGTTATTTTTGTGCCTTTATATTATTATTGTTAGGTCGGCTTGGTTATATGGTGAACCCTTAACTCCTATATATAGAAGGAGGTTTTTCACTTTCCATTTATCTCAAGAATTGTTCATTTGTGTAATGTAAAGGAGGTTGTCCCCCTCGAGAGGCTGAATTCTAAGGCGTTCAACTATCTTTTCTATATTTTTGTGAGCTAGTTTCATAACATTTGGTATCAAAGATTTGGATTCTAGGGTTTCAGAACTTCAAATAGGTCATTGTGGCATTTTTTATATAACATTTTTTTTGTGACGTTTCAGAAGCGAAACAAAAAACCCATTTGAGACGAAATCGCACTAAACCTCGAGTCCGAATTTCTGAGCTTTTTGCACTATATTTACATAGATATTATCTGAGGAAGTTGGTCTTTTTGCAGACACCTGAATTACATTCCAAACAGGTGACCTTGGGAAAATAGTCATAACTTTTGTTTCAAGCACTAGATTGAAATTTCATAAGAAGCTACAAAAAGAGGACAGAGTTTAGTTTCCTGTATATATTTGTCAGATACTAAGGTCAAAACAGTGACATGTGGCGCTTCATACAATTTCGCTCTTATGGAAAGGTCTATAATCAGGTCATCTTGGGAGATTGTGCATAACTCTGCCTTGGAGAATCTAAATTCGATTAGACTGGTGGCATTGGAAAGAGGACACAAAGGGCTATTGCAGGCTGCAATTTCAGAACTGGATGATTCGAAATTACAGAGATACATCAAATTGAATATCTAGCTCCTACAAAGTGAAAAAAGGTGTGCAATGTTTTTTTTTTTAATTTTTGTGTAAGCTTGGTTTGAAAAAATAGTTTAAAGGAATTAAAAGGGCATAGTAAAGCATTATTATCAATAATTGATGCCCCGAGGAATGAAAATGCAAACACCTAGTAAGAAACCTGAAAGTTCTAGCATGACTCATGCAGAAGAGGAAGAAATGCAACATGATATATCAAAATTACAAGACTAAGTGCAACAAATGTCACTTGCACAAAAAGTAACAAAATCTAAGATGGATGGTTTAAAGAAATATGTAGAAGCTAAGATGGATGGTTTAAAGAAAGGTGTAGAAGCTAAAGATGGATTGTTTAAATAAAGGTGTAGAAGCTAAGATGGATGGTATGGAATGATAAGATGGAAGAATTGAAGATAAATTTGAATAAGTTGCTACAAGAAATCATCACTATGGGTGAAAGGTAGTAAAGGAAACTCATGATGAGAAAAAAATAAATGTTAATCATGATTTCATAGACTCTAATGTTGGATTTAAAGCCCACCATATTCCAAAAATTGATATGAGGAAGTTTGATGGCAAGGGATCTCACAACATGGATACTACAGATGGAGCAATTTTAAAATCCAATAATGTGAAAAACAACAAAAGGTACGTATTGCAACTTTAATATTTGGAACAAATTATTTGTATGGTATCAAGATGGCTTTGCTCTCATAAACAAATTATCACTTGGGCAATTTTTACAGAAGAAATGATAGCACATTATGAGGATACAAAAAGCAACACTTTGTTTAGCCAATTGATAAGTCTCAAACAAAAGGGTTCAATGATGGAGCACATTGAGGAGTTCTAAAAATTGAACGTAAGGATAAAAAATATTCCAAAGGAGCATAGGATTGATGTGTTCATAGGGACTTTAAAGAATAATATCCAACATGATGCTCACCTTTGGGACCCTGATTCATTAAAGAAGGCATTTAGGGTTGTAACAAAAATGGAAAGCAAAATTATGGCAACCAGGAAGCCTATCACTCACAACTATAAATATGGAAGTGTTATTACCCCTATCCTTCCACAACCTATAAGGTTGAAACCACAACAATTAGAAGAACAAAGAGCAAAAGGGCTTTATTACAATTGTGATAGCAAATACACTAAAGGTCATAAGTGTGCTGAGAAGAAATTATTCTACATAAATTGTGAAGAGGAAGAAGAAAAGAAACAAGAAAGGTAAAAAGAAGAGGATATACTCCAGGAACAAAGCCTAGATAAATAAGAAATGAATTCGACCATATCTTGTAATGCATTGGCTAGAATTACCACTCCTCAAACCATCAAGATAGAAGGACATATCAAGAAGAAAAAGATAATAGTGTTGATTGATTCAGGAAGTAACCACAATTTTGTTCATTATAAGATAGCAAAAGAATTGAATTTCTTTCTATATCCAACATCAGAGTGTCAAGTGATGGTTGCAAATGGAGGAACAATAAATTGCTCTATAAAGTGCCATAATATCAAGCTATACATGAGAGAATATGTGTTGAATAGTCCAATGCTTTCCATTCCAATGGGAGGTGTTGATGTTGTACAAGGAGTCCAATGGCTACAACCCTTGGGTACAATAGCTTTTAACTTTCATGAAATTTTATGCCGAAGGAAAGGAATTTGAATTAAGGGGTATTGCAGGGAAACCGGGAAAGATAATAAGCTCTAATAGTATGACAAAGCTTCTAAAAAAGGAACAAAGAGGTGTAATTACACAATTATGTTTGCTAGATGTTTCCACATTGAAATCGTCTATTTCTCCAAATCTCCAAAAAGTCTTGGGCAATCATTCCAAGGTATTTGAGACTCCCAAAGGCCTCCCACCTATTCGTGATCATGATCATGATATTCATTTGATTCCAGGAAGTGTTCCTCCAAACATCAGGTCGTATAGATATCCCTATGCCCAAAAGAGTGAAATTGAACGTATGGTTGCAGAAATGCTTGAAGCTGGTATAATTCAACCTAGCCAAAGTTCTTTCTCTGCTCCAGTAGTATTGGTGCACAAGAAGGATGGATCATGGAACATGTGTCCAGATTATAGGGAGCTTAAAAAGATCACTATTAAAGATAAGTTTCTCGTTCTTTTCATTGATGAATTATTGGATGAATTGCATGGATCAATTTACTTCACCAAGTAATATCCTCGTTCAATATATCATCAAATCAGAATGAATAGTCAAAAAATTCTGAAAACAGCATTTAGAACTCATGAGGGTCACTATGAGTTTTTGGTCATGCCTTTTGGCGTTACCAATGCACCTTCTACATTTCAAGGTTTGATGAATTCCATTTTCAAACGCTTCCTTAGAAAATTTGTGTTAGTATTTTTTGATGATATACTAATCTACAGCAAGTCTTGGAAGGATCATGTTGAACACATTGACAAGGTGCTATAATTATTGGAGGAACAATTATATGCAAAAAGATCCAAATGTTTCTTTGGGGTACAAGAGGTGGAATATCTAGGTCATATTGTATCTCATGAAGGAGTTAAGGTAGACCCTAGCAAAATTAAAGCCATTAAGGAATGGGAAATCCTCACATCCATAAAGAATTTGTAAGGATTTCTCAGGTTGATAGGGTATTATCGCAAGTTTGTTAAGAATTATGGGAAAATAGTAGCACCTCTAACAACATTGTTGAAGAAAGATGCATTTTCATGGACTCCAGTAGCAACAAAGGCCTTCGAACATCTTAAAGAGGCAATGTGCCAAGCACCGGTCTTAGCTACAACAGACTTCACAAAAACCTTTATTGTGGAATGTGATGCTTCCAGAAATGGAATTGGTGTTGTTTTAATGCAAGATGAAAGACCCATTGCTTTTGAAAGCCATCCAATCAAGGGAAAGTATTTACACAAAGCTATATATGAGAAGGAAATGTTGGCAATACTACATTCACTTAACAAATGGCGACCCTACCTAATGGGAAGACACTTCAAGGTAAAAATGGATCATGATAGCCTTAAATACTTTTCAGAACAAATATTTTCCTCTGAAGAACAACAAAAATGGGTCACAAAGATGTTGGGTTAAGACTTTTAAATCTTATACAAAAAAGGGAAGCAAAATGTTGTGGCAGATGCACTCTCAAGAAAGGATGAGGATGTGGAAGCATTTTTGTGTGCCATTTCTATTATCCGACCAGATTGGATAAACCAAGCAAGGGAGGAATGGAAGAATGATGAAGAAGTGTGGGAACTTATTCGAAAGTTACAACAAGATTCCAGTACATCTTATACATTTAGCTGGAAAAATGATTTGTTATGGTACAAATATTGCTTATAAGTTTGTAAGAATTCCCAACTCAAACAAAATATTCTTATGGAATTGCACGCTTCTCCCTTAGGAGGGCACTCAGGATTTTTAAAAACTTACCACAGGGTTAAGAAGGAATTTTTTTTGGATCGCCTTAAATCAAATATTCAAAAGTTTGTAGCGGAATGTTTGGTATGCCAACAAAATAAAGTTGAAACAATTAAGACACCAGGTCTATTACAACCTTAATCCATTCCAAGCCAACGTTGGCAGGAGGTTTCAATGGATTTTATCACAGGTTTACCCAAGTCTGAGGGAAAGAGTGTCATCATGGTGGTAGTTGACAGACTTACCAAGTATGCACACTTTTTTGCATTATCACATCCATTAAAGCCAGTACAGTTTCTACTGCATTTATGGAAACAATTCAAAAGCTACATGGAAACCCAAAGATTATTGTAAGTGACAGAGATCCCATTTTCACTGGAAATTTTTGGACAGAATTATTTTCTTGTCTTGGTACTCAGTTAGCTCATAGCTCATCTTATCATCCTCAATCTGATGGGCAAACTAAGATAGTAAACAAATGTTTGGAATGATATCTTCGTTGCTTTGTATCTGATAAACAGACACAATGGTTCAAATGGTTGCCTCTGGCTAAATGGTGGTATAACACTTCCTTTCATACTGCAGCAAAAGTGACCCCATTTATGGCACTTTATGGATATCATCCACCATCTATCACATCATATTTAAGAGAAAATTTTAAGGTTCAAGCAGTGGAACATCACATCAAGCATCAACAACAAGTTCTCCAACTCTTAAAGGATAACCTCACATTGGCGTAGAATAGAATGAAACAACAGGCAAATCAACATTGCAGCGGAAGAAGTTTTGATGTAGATGATTGGGTATTCCTACGGCTACAATCATATAAACAAATGTCCCTCAAGCAAGCTAAGAAGGATAATAAATTATCACCAAATTATTATGGTCTGTACAAGGTGTCGCAAAAGATTGGTACTATGGCATACAAATTGGAGCTCCCTGCAGCTTCTCGAGTGCACCCAATTTTACATATTTCATGTTTAAAAAAGGCTATAGGCGACAAGCTCCCAGTTCAAAAAATATTGCCAGAACATGACGAGGAAGGAAACATTATATTGGAACTAGAAGCACTCATAGAAACAAGAACTCGACAGCTGCGAAATCGATCAATTTCAGAATATCTCATCAAGTGGGAGAACTTATCCGCTGAAGATTCCACATGGGAGGATGAGAATTTTATACAAAAGCATCCATAACTACTCAAGCGTTGAAGACAACACTTTTTTGGAGAGGGGCATGTTAGGTCCCTATAATATTAGTGATTCCCCCATTACTATTGTCGTTGTATCCCTTATTATTATTGTTGTGCCCCTATTGTCCCATATTGTTATTATTGTGCCCCATAGAATCCCTCTATTGTTATTTTTGTGCCTTTATATCATTATTGTTAGGTTGGCTTGGTTATATTGTGACCCCTTAGACTCCTATATATAGAAAGGAGGTTTTATCATTTGAATCATCTAAGAATTGTTCATTTGTGTAATGTAAAGGAGGTTGCTCCCTCAAAGAGACTTATTTCTGAGGCATTGATCTATCTTTTATATCTTTTTGTGAGATGGTTTCATAACAGATTTGCGCAAATTCTGGGCTAAGCAGCCAAGCTGAGAAGGATTGCACAATTTTTTGGGTGAATCTTGCTCAACAGAATTGTGCAATTCTAGGGCCCAGCAGGCTGCCAGTTAGGATACAATTTCTAGAGGGAAGGCTAGTTTCCCTCCATTTTTGCGCAAATTCTTAAAGGAATTGCTCAGTCTGTTGTTGGACCAAGTCCGAATGAACAACCTATGAGGGGAATGCATCAAGGTTTGATCGACAAGTTTTCTTTTTGCAAGAATATCACTGGAGCTTGTGTACTTGACAAATCAAGACATGTTGTTGTGAAGGTTGGTAGGGAGACTCCAAAACAAAGCTAAGGAAAAATTTTGGAGGGTGGTTGTAGCCACTATAATAGTACATCTAGCCAACTTATGATGATTTCTAAATCCCTAAGTAGGGAGGGTGTCATTGATCTTGGAGCTCCGACCTTGGATACACATGTAGATCCTTGGGTTGGTGTTAGAGTTAAATCTTGATGGTACCTAGAGTAACTAAAGCTTGGAACACACCTTAGTCCCAACCAATTAGATACCTTACTCAAGTATCTAATCTATAACATTGTGTGTGTTGTGACTCTTCCTAGAATCATATCATTTTGAGTTCATCCATGTACCTATGTATATATATAATTTTGAATACCTCCCTAGTTAAGAGGGAGTATTGAAAAATGTTTTTAGTGTGAGTCTTCATAATTGTATTTGAAAGAAAAATATATTTCTATTATAAAAGAAAATTAACTTATTAAAGCATGGGTTTCATGCATAGGTTAATGGTCAATAGGTCATAGCACCCAGTGTGTGCTCTAAGATTTTTGTATTGAGTCAAAGTCAAAATCATTACATAAAAGATCATTCTTATCAAGGAAGAAAAATATGTTTTGAGTCAAAGTGAATGACAAGCCTCCATCCTTCAAGTCAACTCCATCATCTACAACAACTCCATCTTCTAAAGTTGGCTCTACCTACATGTTCATGTCGACCTTCAAGTATAGTGACAAACCACTATATATACCCTAGTGTTTGACCTAATTTGGAGAAGTGAAAACATGTGATTCGATTTGCAATTTCTCAGAAAATAAGTGGATGCAAAGTAAGAAGAAAAATTTACAAGCAAAGAAGAGAATTCTACTATCCTAAAGAAGTTGAAAGTCTCAAGATTACATAGAGAACTGAAAATATCAGAGCTATAGAAAGACCAAAGTGTAGTATTGTTAAAGTAACGAAATAAATTATGAGTATAGAACTGAAGTATGGATATATGAGCTGAAGGTACAAGAAGACGAAAAGAATGGAAACATTTTTTATGTTTACTTATGAATTATCTACCTAGCTGGCTTGAGGGATGGAGGGAGTTCTTGGTCTAAGTCAAAGGGTCTTGGATTATTACAACTTAATATAATTTTATTGAAGAAAAAGTTTGACTCGGTTTTCACCTCAAGGATGGGTTTTTCCCTAGTTGAGTGCCTATCTGTAATGTATTTGCGATCTTCTTGTTTGGAATTTTTCTTGATTATGAAAGGAACATAATAAAGTGAAGAACAAATATAATAATCACAAGAACTTGTCAAAATATAAAAGAAATTGAGTTAAAGAACCTAGTCTATTTGTTGCCCTAGATTTCTCAACCCCAAGTTCCCTCAAGAAATATGATCCTTTTATTATTATTACAAAGAGAGAGACCATTTAGAAAATGATAAGGCTCTATAATCTTGAGGAGGTTTAAAAATATTAGATCTTTGCAACAACCAAGAATATCCTTCTTCAAGTTACAAAGAAACCAAATTATAATAACCCTGCACAAGGAACTCTCTCTTCCTCGGCTAGATGCAGCCTTCACAAAGATAAAATGAAGTCTCCTCTTGCTCATGAGCTTAGAGAAAAATATCCCTCAGTAGCTCTCAACCAAGCAATAAAATTGGCTCAAATTTTAAATTAAATTTTACAAAAATTTGAAAATGATTTTGAACCCGAGAAAATCCTTGGCCCCTTTGAGATATCGATCAAGGGGAAGAAATGCCAAAAAAATGCAAAAGATGTTTATGAAGAGATCCAAAACCAAACCCTTACTCTTGTCTTCGGAGATGCAAGTTAAAAAAACAAGGAAAAACACTATATATATATATATATATATATATATATATATATATATATATATATATATATATAGATATAGATAGATATATATGGGGATTTTCTTTGTTGTTTAACTTACAAGGGTTAGATCTATATACAAAAATTATTTACAAATATACAATAGCTAAATCAAAGGAATATGAGTACAACTTTGTTCCTTGATTAGCAGGCAAATAACTTTTTAAAATAACAGATTTTTCAATTAAAGCACAATATAGAGAGAGTACATGAAATAAATAATTTTTTTGCAAGTAATGGCCAAGAAACTTGTGTAAAATTTCATTAGATAAGTCTTTGATAGCAACCAAAGTAGGCTCTTCAACTTTTATGTCTTGGGAGTTGGTTGGTTCAACCAAAAACGTTCCCTAATGCCCAAGATCTGAATAGAATGATCTCTACAAACTTAAGATAAAATTGTTAGATTACAAGGAGTTAGATAACACAATGAAACAAAAGATATAGAGATACTTGCTAGATCGATTAATTCAAAATTCTTCTCTAAACTCAAATATTAATGCAATATACTTGTGCAAATAGTAAACCCACAAACTGGCTAGTGAAATAACAATAATTTAGATTTAAAACTAGTAGAGCATTAAGAACAAAATTAAGAAATATGTTACCATAGAAGATAGAAGAGGAACACCACCATGAATTAACTCCAAATACTTTTTTATATTATTCCAGAAAATATTAAGGATCCAGCAAAGCTTTTCTTAGCCAAGAGCTTGATTACAATGTGTTACGACGAGGAGCTTTGAGCTTAATTTATATAAAAAACAATGAGAGATCTAGATCCTCTCTAAGTGAAAATGGTTAGTTCCAACAAATTTCACAAATTTAACTTGATCCTAAAATAAAATGGCTAGTTGAAGGCTTGATCCACGTCCAATTAATCTCATCCCTTGATTTCTTGTGTTGATCCTGAGGAAGGAATTTGATTTCCTTGAAAATGGAGTTGGATTGACGCAAAAAAAAATGATCCTCAACCAAAAATTAATTTTTCCAAATTTTCTCCTCGAAAATTTCACATACAACTCAACCAACTTGGACCATCACATTAAAATTTTGATTTTTCTAGGAAAATAATTCTTTTTATGGACCAACGAATTTCATGTATGACTTTTCCTTGCTTGATTTGTGGAGATTCCACAAATTTTTACTTGATTCCTTTATTGGGAAAGTCTACATCCATTTTTAATTATTTTTCACTTGGAGATAATTTTATTTTTCTATCATTTTAATTTTTTGATGAATTTCAGGCTAATTACTGTCATTATTTTCCAAAAAATAGAAAATATGACTCTAGAGGTTATAAACATAATTTTCCACCCTCAAAGTGTGTCTAGAGATAAAGTTGAGGTATAATTTTGAGTACTCATACCCTTTACAACTATAAGCCAAAATTTTTACATTTTACATCAAATATTACATAAAAACACCTTCAACGAGGGAATTTTAACAATTAAAAACTGACCCCTAGAGACAACCAAATTCTGTGAAACTTTAGACATGATCTAGTATGGAATTTTACATTGACTCTCTACACTAGGACTCACCTAAGACTTTACCATCAAGCCCCACTCTAGCTTTGGGTATACTTGGGAGAAAAAATTAACCAATTATTTAGTGTTGAGAAACACAAATAATTAGCTAAGGAAAAAAAAAAAAAAACTCCATAAAGTGAAAACTCTCTATAAAAAATCTTAAGTTACCTAGGTGTGTTACATGTCTTTATATTCATCATACTAGAATAATTTTAACATCATGACCATGTAGGGTTGCAAAATTTGGATTACAACATGATGACCAGAAGTTGCATGATGATGATGAAGTCTGAAAATTCTTATTGATCTGAAGATGATGGAAAAATCTTAAATGTACTATGCTCATGGATTAGTTGACACTTGAGTGGTCAACAACTTGTACTTCATCGTTTCATGAATTCATCCATTCACTAAATCATCTCAGTTTGTTTCATGTCAATTGATGGGGGATACATCAAGGCCCTCGTTTAACGGGTCTTCTCCTATCACCTTCAGCTCATTATCCAATAGCTTGATCTAGGAACCAATAGTACCTTGGAGCTTGCAGTCGTCAATGGAACGCTCCCTCGCAATCAAAAATTGGTTTACATTATTGACTCATAGTCAGTCAAGTCCATGAGTGTTCAACATCAGCTCATTATTCACACTCACTGGATTGTGCTAGGTACCTTGGGGTCCATTTTCATCATTGGTGGGTCCCCTCATGTATGTTAATGGTACACCTAATTGACTGGTTATCGGGTTGTTTTTACCATGCTCGACATTAGCACATCTATTTTCATGTCGCATATTTGTACCATCTAGGTTATGTCTAACACCTTGAGTTAGGGACATATCACTCTTATATGGCACCCTTCCCAAACTGCGTTGGAGTTATGTATCATTTGCGTACTTTGAGGACTATTCTGAGCGACCTCCTATCTATCATTAGAGAAATTTTGAGGCCAAAAATAGGCCTCAAAACAAAAATGTACAACCAAAATCAAATTTATAAGAACCAATAGGATTCAAGATAATGATGTCAACCATGGGAGATGATTCACCATTTTTGGAGTAAAAAAGTAAAGATTAAAAAACAAAAAACAAAAAACTACTTTTTCAACGTGTATTTTCAACTTATCTCCCTTTGTTTTTACTCAAATTTTGAGTGAGAGCACTTGTTGGATGCGGGATTTAATTCCTCATCCAAGGAGTACCCATGTTGCATAGTTTTGATAGACCCATGCTACACGAAAAATGAGAAATACATGAAAAAAAATGTGATTACAATCATATTGTTTTCATGTATTTCTCATTTTTCGTGTAGCAAGGTCCATCGAAAATATGCAACATGGGTACTCCTTGGATGAGAAATTAAATTTTGCATCCAACAAGTGCTCCCACTCGAAATTTGAGTAAAACCGTAGGGAGATAAGTTGAAAAATAATGTTTTCTTTTTTCCCTCTAAAATTTAATGATGTAATATAATCTTCTTTTATTATTTCCAGTATTATTTTATAATATTCCTTAGGAGGACCATTTTAGACCTCAAAATTTTTCTAATGCATGTATCCATAGTTATATTGATCTATACTATGACATAGATCCACATTGTATTTGTTGGTGGTTATGATCAGTTTGATGAGTCACATGGATTCATTGTGTATTATTCGCAGCCATGTCCTAGCATTTCATGTCATGTATCTGTTGTTATGCAACCAACTCACAAAATAGAAGAAAATATAGATCAACAACTTCAAAATAAGCCTCTTCAAGGGGGGAACCTCCTTTACTTTATACAAATGAACAATTCTTGGATGATACAAATGACAAGGCCTCCTTTCTATATATAGGAGTCTAAGGGGTCACAATATAATCAGAGACAACATAACAATAATATTGTAAGGGCACAACAATAACAATAGTAGGCTTCTATGGGGCACAATAATAACCATATGGGGACCACATGGGCACAACAATACAATAAGGGGGTTGCACTAATAACAATAAGGGGCTACACTAGTAGTCTAGGGACCTAACATGCCCCTCTCCTGCAAAAAGTGGTGTCCTCAACACTTGAGTAGTTTTGGATGCTTCTGTATAAAATTCACATCCTCCCATGTGGAATCTTCAGCGAGTAAGTTCTTCCACTTGATGAGATACTCTGAAATTAATTGATTCCGTAGTTGTCAGGTTCTTATTTCCATGATTCCTTCAGGTTCCAATATAATTTTTACTTCCTCGGCAAGTTCCGACAATATTGTTTGAACTAGTAGCTTGTCACCTATAACCTTCTTTAAGTATGAAACATGGAAAACTAGGGGCACTATGGAAGATGCAGGAAGCTCCAATTTGTATGCCATAGTACCAATATTTTGTAGCACCTTGTAAGGACCATAGTACTTTGGTGATAATTTATTATCCTTCTTAGCTTGCTTGAGGGACATTTGTTTGTATGGTTGTAGCCGTAAAAATACCCAATCACCTACATCAAAATTTATCTTACTGCAATGTTGACTTTCTTGTTGTTTCATTTGATTATGCACCAATGTGATCCTATCCTTTAAGATTTGGATAAATTTTTGTTGATGCTCAATGTGATATTCCACTACTTGAACCTTATAATGATTTTCCAATACTTTTTGGAGGTCTAGAGAAATAAATGATTTTGTTGTTTGAACTTGTAGAACATATTACGCCCCATTGTTCTTTCTTTAGAAGCCTTGTCATACCATTAGAGTTGATTATCTTTCTTGGTTTCCCTGCAATGCCCCTTAATTCAACTTCCTTTCCTTCCCAAAAAAATTCAAGAAAAGTTCTCGAAAATTGAAAGTTATTGTCCCCAAATATTGTAACCATTGGACTCCTAGTACAACATCAGCACTACTCATTGGAATGGAAAGCATTGGACTATTCAAGAAAATTTGCATTGTATGTTTGGTAGCCATTTTTAGTATATCTTTATGACCGAGCATGGGTATGCCTGCCTCGTAGATGTTATTAGCATAGATGAGACTTTAGCATTTGGATTATTCTTATCCATCTCCTTGGCTTTGTCTCCTTCCTCCCATTTTGACCTTTGAGCTTTATTGTAATGCATTTCAGCCATTAATTACTCTTCTGACCTCTTGCATTAGGGGGCACCTGTTATCAACCTATTTTTCTCCCAAGAGTCAGTATTTATGATTTCTTTTACTCTTCACCATTTTTTGAGCTTTGATTTCTCTTTTGGCCTAGTTTTTTCCATAGTCATTAGGACCTAGTGTATAGCATATCTATTGTAACCCTCCAACCACATGGAATATCTTATCTTCATAATGGTTGAAGTCAAACTTTCCTAGTTCAGTGCTTGAGACCCTGGCTTATGTTCTAGAGGCTTACTTTCCCTAAGAGATCAATTTGAGCCACATCTTATCTTATCCCTTCGAGTTGGATTGGGTGCATTATTAGAGAAGCTTCATAACTTCTCTTCACCCTAAGTGTCTACATTCATCCTCCTGGGAATCCCTTTCAATCTTTATTTATTAGTTTATCCTAGAGGGTCAAGCTAGAGAGTTTTGAATAATTATAGAGTCATGTTGTTATTTTTATTTTGTGAGAGATTGTGAGCCTTTTTGTTCTCAAGGTCATATTTCCTGGAGAAGGGGAGATTATGTTGGAATCTATAGGAGAAGGTCCATATGATGGTATAATACATTTTGTATTCATTTTGTTTCATGACTAATAGAAGTGAATATTCCTTTCCATCAAAGTTGTGTTTATGATCACTTATTTGTGTTCATGTTTATTTGTTTGAGTTGATGGTCCTCCACAGAAGGCCATTTATATGCATTGTTTGGTGGCGCTTGTGTGAAAGACTTAAATATATTATAGAGGACAAGATCTCTTAGATAGATTGGGATTCTCTGCATCAGATCCAACACTCACCATGAACCTGTGTGGAGCTTGGGTACAAATTCAAACCCTAGATAGGAAATTCTATGCATGAATGATTGATTTGATTGAAAGGTTTGAGGATATGCTTGTTTGTTCACTTCTTTCCATATACTTTGTAATATGGTATTCATATCAAGGCCTAGACTACAGAGCAATAACTCCTAGTCATTGTTATGAAATCAGCTCACAAAAAGATAGAAAAGAGAGATCAACGCGTTAGAATTCAACCTCTTCTAGGGGGAAACCTCCTTTACATTACATAAATGAACAATTATTGGATGATTCAAATGAAAAAACTTCCTTTCTATATATAGGAGTCGAAGGAGTCACAATATAACCCAGCCGACCTAACAATAATAATATAAAGCCACAAAAA
>APFE030038072.1:0-12745 GCA_000404065.3 Pinus taeda
ATAGCATCTGAATATTCATTATAAAACAAAATATACCTATCATACTGACCAAGGAATGCATGAAATAATTCATTAACAAATCATTGAGAAGAATGGACTTATTTGTATTAAATAATCAAAGAACCATTACAACCTGAGCCTTGGTGTTGTGCAAGCTCCTCCCAGGGTCCAGCAAGAGATTTCCTCTACTTTGACAAGCTCACCCACTCCCACTATGGCAACAAGGAAGGATAGTGATCTCTCCTCACCAGTCAACAAATGGAAGTCCTAATTCCAGCAGCATTTACCCTATAGAATGTTCAGCTTTCAACCTTTCCTCCTTTGGCCCAATGCCTGTATTTATAGTATTCTAGAAGAGTTTATTCAGTTCCAACATCAATGGGATACTCCCTCTTTTGGATGGGGTAGCTCCTCTCTTGATGGGATAAGCTCCTCTATCATAGGGGTGCATGAACCATCTGGAGGCGCTCAATACACGTCAAGAACTCTTCTAGAAGGCTCTAGAAGTGACCACAAGTAACTTTTTAAAGATGAAACTTGCGCCTTTTGACCTTTACAGGGGTACGCACCCTAGCTTTAGTATACAGAGCGTATTACTACGCAGGTCTAATGTATATGGATTGCGTACACGCAGGAAAGGTAGAGAGAACCTGCGTACCCAGAGATAAACATGTTTTTAAGTGACTTTCTCTCTCTTTGAGGTTTTGACATGAAGAGCAGAGGTATGGGGCTTGACAAAGAGGACAATGTGGCTATTGATGAGGCCACATACTGCAAATAGTCAGGGTGACAAAATTCAGTGTAACAAAGACACCTAAGTTTCTAAAGGGACCAACACTACAATGTAATGTTTATTCTTAGGAAGTCTACCCAATAGATTATGAAGGTGGAGAGTTACAACAAGGATTAATTGGGGTGTTGTTGAGTCTATTTGAGGTGATGAAGGAGTCAATGAGATAAAATGATGGTGTGCCTAATGATGCTGAAGAGTTGTTACAATACAAGGAAGAAAACTACCAAGAATTGACTATGTAACACATGGAGGAGTCAAATCTTCCCAAAAAGTACATATTTTGTTGAAATAAAACAACTCCAGAACTTCAAGAGATAATAATGAAATTTCCACAATTTTGACCTCAAAACCAGAACAAAGGATCTAAAAATATGAAAATACTCAACATAACTACCTCAATATTCAGATAAAAAAGGAGCTAACCACACAAGCACTCTGATGCCATAATGAGAAATCATGAGTGGGCTACTCACTAGATGAACACCACAAAGGAATAACTCAAACTGAAAAAAATGAGACACCAATATTTATGTGGTAACCCTAAAAGAGGGAAACACCCTGAAGCATCATAAAATTTGTATCATTTCTCATGAAATGAAATATGGACACATAAATATATCCTCTGTTTTTCATTTGTTTATCCAAATTAGATTCCAAAACTAGGTCAAACCTTACATTTATATATACTAGCTTGTAAATCTAAGGTGGACCCAACCCTTAGGAAAACCTTGCGTCCACTGCGACTATCTACAAACCTAGTGCTATGCCCATATGAAGTGGCATGACTCCAAAGAACCTAAATTAAAGCGAGCCTTGAGAGCCCCAACAAAAGAAAAGGACCAAGTATTGAAATTTGATTTTAATACATGGACTAGTCAGATCTCCCAAAAATACACAAGTTTTGTTGAAATAGAAAACCCACCCAGTTCTTTAATTCCTAATAATTTGAGCTCCATAGGTTTGATCTCAAAACCAAAAGAAAGTATTTGAATCTCTTCAAATACACAACATAGCTAGCTCAATATTTGAATGAGGAGTGGACCTCACATGCCCTATGATACCATATTAGGAAATCACAAGTGGGTTACTCACAAGGATGGATACCACTTAGGAATAACTCATGCTGACCATAAACTAGGACGCTAAGATTTACATGGTTAAACCCTCAAAATGAGACATCCATGAAGCAATAGAAATTTTTTACTGTTGCACAAGAAATTAAGGGATATATCAAGTAAAATACTATATTATTCATCATTTCAGACAAGTGACCATCCATGATCTTTAAATAGATATCATGGATGAATTAGGTGATAAAAGATAGATCAGTTGCCATAAATACCTATAACATGAGCAATGTCAGAGCATCTATGCATGAGATAGAACAGTGACCATTAGATCACCAAAACACACATGACTATAGTACATTAGACCAAGTTGGTCTTGAGAAAATCCTAAGGTCTAATATCCTGATATCCCACCTTAAAAACAACTTGGGATAGGACAAAGGAGTTACAAATGACATGGGACAAGAGGGAGATAGCATGTCTAAACCCACTTGAGAGAGGGAAGGAAGCATTACAAGTTTAAAACTAATTCTATACAAATGAAAAGAACATTCTTTTTCTCCTTAATGCTTTATGAAAAAGAAAAGAAATAATAAAGCTTCAAAAAAAAAAAATCCAAAATTTTAATATGCCAAAAACTGCTTCTAATCTCAATGAAAATCTTTTATGGTTAAGGATGGTGGCCTAAAACAAAAGTCTATCCACACCTTTAGTGTATGTCTTCGTAAATTTGGCTGCACAATCCTTTCAAAATTCCCAAAATCTATTATCCAAGCAATTAGACCCTTCACATGGATTAAAAATCCAAAAAACAAAATTGAATTGTGATGTGTTTTGATGGAGAATCCTCTTTGTAAATTCTTCTACCTGAAAGAAAAAATAAGTTTGAAACCTTTGAAGAAATGTTGTAGCTTTTTTTAAATGAATTTTTCAATCTATAGGTTGTTGACCAAGTGCATGAGGTTGAACTTGGTTTAACCTTGAAATTCTCATCAATTCTTTCAGGGATAGGAAAAACCCTTCACAAACTCACCCAATAATGAAGATTTTGAACTTAGTAACTTGGAAGTAACGAGGAGACTCAGTGAGTCCCATTCCATTGGTTACCTTGAAACTCTAGAAAATTAACCCCGATCCAACCTTTACCAAGATCTAGTTTAGTCTATACTTTTGATGGACTTATCTATTTCTTCTAGAAAAGTTATAGCCAAAGATGCACAAGAAAGTTTGGAAGCCTTGATGATAGTGGGATGGAAGAGGGATAAAAGATCCTACAAAAATATTAGGGAACCAGAGTTGAAAAATATCTTGTACTTCCCTAAAGCGAAGGGTCTTCCTCAATAAAAATTTTCATATTTGCAACAAAAACAAATTTTAATGGAAAAATAAGTCTTAA
Source organism: Pinus taeda (assembly GCA_000404065.3). Classification (NCBI taxonomy): domain Eukaryota; kingdom Viridiplantae; phylum Streptophyta; class Pinopsida; order Pinales; family Pinaceae; genus Pinus; species Pinus taeda. Next base: position 3,257 of record APFE030038072.1, read on the forward strand.
AATGAGGTATTAAGTGAAATAATTGTTTAACAAACCTATTTATTCTTTCTCTAGTCATAAGAAAAAGGCTTCATGATTTAGAAAACAAACTTATAAATAAAACATTTCTCAGTTAGTAAGATATTCTTCCAATGCTTTCTCTTTAGACACTTTAAATGAATAAACCTGAGTTTCTTAACACATATTTTGAGCCTCTCTAAGGCAGTCAATAGTTCTGCACCATTTACACCCTGCAATGGACCCCATCACAGTAGAATCAAGCTATATCTATGAATTCCCCTCCACTAGTTGTTATTTATGGGAACCCTATACTGCTTCCTCAAAGGATTACAAACATCTACCAACAACATGCAAACTTATCAAATTGGTTGTGTCAAGTTGCAGCCAAAAGCACAATTTGTTGCATTCAAGAATTTGACAGTGACTTCTCTCTTGTACAACCTTACATCTAGGGGTAGAGTCTATCCTCTTGCCAATGATACATTGGCTGTTACTTTAACAAACTTTAATAAATTCATATATGTAGACATCTTGAAAAATAGGATATAATGTAGGGGTTAATACAATCAATTTTCCTCTCAAGTCAACATGGTTTGATGAATTATGTTACATACTTGGATTGATATTTTGATTCCTTTGTGCGAGATGGATATGGAATTAGAAGAAACAATTCAGTTAGAAACTTGGATTTGATGGATATACATTTGTGTCCTATTATGAGATGACCTAGTGAATGGGTTTGTAGGAAATTGACCTAACTTCAATGTTCATTTATAGAAAACCAACACAGTTGTGGCTAAGATATTTTCCCTCATGTCCAAAGATGAAGCTCGCCATGAAGGGTGTGTTATCTCACTTTGTAGGTGTGGTTTATCATATCAAATTCGTAGTTTTTTGCTGCAAAAATGGCTCCCCTTTCGAAACTCCCTACGTCTATTGGAACTGTTGTTTACTAGATTGGATATATTTCCGTTTGAAACTTATATTGGATAAAGTATTTATCTGGGATATATATTTTTTTACACTATAATTTCATTTTATGTTGTGATCTATTTATTGAGTTTCTCAACTAAATTTTTGACACGTTGGGTTATAGGTTTCTGAACAAGGGTTTATCAGATTTCAATCTTACACTGAACCTCAGTTTCCTAACTAAAGCATGCACATATACTTTCTTCAAGCCTAATTTCATATTCTATGCCACTTACTTATCTCAGAAGAACATATACTTGATATATATTACCATCTATAGGAACCTAAGAGAAAACATTGAGTATCAAGTGTATCGTATATCCAAGTAATTTGAGAACTGGTGCTAGGATGAGAATAAGCACGATGACTTTTTCTCATCTTTATTAAAAGCACCACCATAGTTTTTGAATAACTAGAAGGCGAAGCTTTGGTCAAGATTTTTCTGTCTCTCGGTGAGTTAATATTCAATTACATTTAATATATCCTAAAGATCTAGGCAATATGATTCTTTCTATTTTCATTCAATATTTATTGGATGCTTTACTATTTCTTATTCTGTGTGAATAATTTATTCTGGGTACACTTACTTTCCTTTTGCAAGTATATGTGACGATGTACCTGAATGATTGCCAAAGGGAAACATTTTATGAAGGCATTGAATTGAACACAAAATAGGTTAATATCAGTTTTATCATTGAGGTGGGTTAGAAGTTTCATATAGATCACAATACTTAGAAGCCATTTTTTGTCTCTAAAATTGAGTTGTAGTGATTTTTTGTGTGTGATGGATTTTAGCAATGAATTTTTCTAACTGATGCAAACAAACTAAACTACAACAAGGATTTTTCTTATTGTCTTGGATGTTGAGAATTCATAATTCAAAAAGAAACTTGACAATATGGTAGACATCGGCCAACATATAATAGGAATTGGAGAAAGCCAAGCTCTTGGATTTGCAAAGAATCTCCAAATAATTATTCTTATAGGTGCTTTGGTGTCATAATTAATAACATATTATATGATGTCACCCGTTGATTCTGGTTCTTTGGATTACATTGATTTTGAGCCATAGGTTGTGTAATAGATGCATTTCATACATGAAGAACTGTACAATTGCATTATATCATCAAGAATGGAGTTCTGTGACTTTATGCCTTTCTTTGTAGTTGTTTGACTTTTGAGATGCCCTGCCCTTTTCTAGAAAATCATTCATATTCTGTCAAGAGATTGTCTTTAGATATTCACATGCTATATGAAACATTGGAGTTCTATGATCTAAAGTTCTTAGCAATAGAAAGTCTCTATTTCTTGTTAATAAACAAAATATCTAAACTCAACAGGTGTTTTTATGCCATTATTTATGCAAACTCTCTCTCATAGATTGATAGAAGTGGTAGAGAAAAGATTAATCTCTCCTACCTTGGAAAACATGGTGGTCTAAGATCAACACATACAAGAACTTCGTGATGGAATATTATCAAAACTAATAGAGGCATATGCAAGAGTGTACAGTAAGAACCTTGATAAACATGCCCATTGAAGCTTGCAACATTATTTGTAGGAAGAAAAAAATTATGTTTCTTTTTTCCAAACATGTAAGTTAGCATATTACAGTTTAATGAATATGTTTTCTTATTATCATATATGGTTTTATACTTTATCAAAAAAATCGCCAATACTTCACGATGTTTTATTATTCAGTGAAATATTTTCCAGGATCTTACAAGATTTTATAATTTAGTGAAATATTCCCATCATTTTGCAAGTTAATATAATCTAGTGAGAGATTTTCCAAAAAATATATATATACATATTATATTATTGATATAATCACCTTCCATTTTTCCTATGTATCATGTGGATTCACCCATTTATTATACATATAAATTTAGGGGGGTTAAAATTATCCCTGACAATCTTCAATGTGAGAGATATCTCTAATAATGTCATTGAGACAATTAGTGATAAATTATTCCAAGTGAATCTCATATCAAAATTTCCCAGAGGGAGCACTACGAGATATTAAACCGTTCACTAAAATGTGGCACGATTCATCCAAAACTGAGTTGAAATAATTGATCAGCTATCTAAAATTGACTTGGAAAGCCATTGGTAGTTTTTGTTCAAGCAACACAAACAGTGGTTTATTCTCAGGTGTTTATCCAATACCACCAATCACATGTTTCTATCATTAAGGGACACCATACTTATTAGCCAGATGTGGATTCAACCAAAGAGTCCACCTAAATTTTAGAATATAATAGATATCTACGACCTACAACAACGAATGGGAGAATAGTCTTCTGCACAGACCTAGATGATTTGTTAAAAAAATTCTAAATATGTCTCTTTTGGTTTATTTTAGCGTTGTTTGTTAAAACAACTTCAAGTTGTTGTTTTATTTTCTATATTTATATTTTATTTTGAGGCTATAAATCCCCTCCATTTGTAATGAGAAGGGGTACTAAATTTTTGAATGAAGGCTCAAGTTTGCACTACAGTAACTTCAGTTTTTCTTAATACATAGTGGAACTGATGAGCCTCGGTATTGTAGCAAGAATGCTGCAACTCCCAAGGCTATCGACTTTTAATTATCAATCGGGGTTCGTACAAACATAAGAGGTATCAGCACTATTTGTGCATCATACAATGTGTCCTTCCTTTGTTGTTATGATGTAAAGGAGTCCATTACTGAAATCAAACCTTAAACTAATTGCAAAAAATGAACTGAAATGGAAACCCTAACCTATTGCAAGAAATAAAGTACAAGGAAAGAAACATATTCTAATTTCATAAATATCATGAACTAAATGTAAAAGAAACCTAACTTAACACTATTTATCACATGTGATGATTTAAACTAATAAGCATGGAGGCTGATCTAGGGAGTATTAACTACTATGTGCATGTGTGAATATAAAATAACTCTTTTTAAATCTTTTTGTTTTATAAATGCAAATGTTAATCCTCACCTGTTCTTTGGCATGAGAGACAGGTATGGAGGAAGAGAGTTAAAATGGTCTTGATGGAATGGAGGTAAAGCAGAGGCCTATTCCTAGCTTCAATAGTGATTTTTCTCAATTTAGGCTCAAAACAGGCTGCTACATGATTTCCTACGGGATGTACTAGTTATCCTACATGATCCCCTAGTTCTCCTACGATATTCCCTATTTTACTACAAGATGTTAAAGGTACAATATTATAATTCATCAAATGACCAAGAAAATAAAATCCAAATTGGATGTGAAAAATTTTGTTGTTGACTAAGATGTATTAGGTCTCCATCCCAAGTGGAATCACTAAAAAAGACCTCTCTTAACCCGTGCTAAAAAATAGCAGAAAATTACTAGTCGAAAATCTAGAAATTCGAGAACTAGTGAGCTAGTAAATCTATAAAGTTCCTGACCTAATCAAGTTCAAATGCAATGGGGTAGTTTTTGTTATGAACTAGAATGTTTTTTTGATCTAGTACAAGTGGAATCAACTTTATTAAAGCCCATTAACATGCTCTAAAACATAGCAGAAATTTATCGTTCTTTGCCACAAAGGAGTTCCAGAAATCTAGATTTGGGAATAAGAAAGCAAATCCAAGTAGCTCAATTATTTTTATGACCTTACAAAGATTTTCCAAGGATGAAATGGTGCTTTTTATCCTGAAAAAGAACTTACATCAACCATTTAACCCAATCCTACAACAAGAAATCATTAATAATAAATTTAGAAATAGAGAGAAATAAAAACAAGAGATGCACGTGAATAAGAAGTGAAAAGAATGAAAGAAAATGATACAAAAGGGATTTGAGGCTCCTAGGATGGCCAAGCCTAAGGAAATTCAGATACCTATGGAGGATAACAATATTTAGAAGCTGAACATGACACCAATCTTTATTATTTTTATCAATACTATTACATCCCTATTAGAGCTGCAAATACGAGCTCTCTCCACAATAACACTAATAGAAATCTATCCCTAGAGGAAAATTCGACTTGGTACTTATACAAAATCATGAGGAATCATTCCCCATGAAAGGAGGAAGCTTTCCCCACCAAAATCCCTTGATTAGTGGATCTGGTTCCTAATATTATGAATCTGCATTAAATGGCATGGAACACATTCCTAGATTTTCTCAATCATCAGAGTTCCACAATCTCTGCCATAATTCCATAATATATTCTTGATTTATTATTTAATAGTGATCCTCCTATAGTAGGGATAAAGTCCCTAAACTATCTCATCCTCCAAATCTTCATAATCTACCCAGTATTATCATAATATCACACAAAAATAAATAATATTAGGCACAAATATGCAAGTATTCATAAACCTTCCTAATGAATATATTAAAGCTAAAAATACATTATCTAATGTAGAAAGAGAGGTTTAATGTGTTGAAGGATGGTCAGAGGCCTTAATTTATGTTTAATTTAGAGGCATGGACCTTAATTTATGTCTAATTTAAAGGCCCATTATATCCCCCTATTGAAAGTGTTGCTCATCCTCTGAGCAACTTAGTGACCTCATTGTGCCTCATTCATGGCCCTGGTGGCTTCTCCCTTATGCACCCCTCAGTTCTTTCTCTTAAGAATCTTGGCTATAAGTTTTGCAAGTACAAGCCCAAAAATCTATTTGTGGATAGAAAAATCATTGTTTCTTGAGACCATTACCTTGCTTTCTTCCCCTTATTCAAGATGGGTTCTTGAATATTTTTCAATTTGGAAAGGTCTTTCACATCCTTATCAACCATATTCTACCTTGTTCCACCATTTGGAAACATATGAAACCTTCAAAATGTCTTTAAACAAGAACTAGAACATCCTATAGTAATTCCTACCAAAACTACAAGAAACTTACAAGAAAATTTGTCAAAACTACAGGAAACCCTTTTTTAGCATAAATGATATTCTGAGTCTAAGACAGACCCTCAAATTGACTCCCATGCCATTTTCCATTTTAGGCCTTGGACAAAATCTAGAAAGAGATTGGAGACCTCTTGGAAAATACCTTTTCGTCACAACACTTTGAGTTTTGTTTTGATAGTAAATGCATCATTTCCTTTTGTTTCCTTCTTCTTCTCTCTTATGGCCTAGGTGACTACCTAATGGCCTTGGAGTTCTATGTTTTGATTATGTATTTCTTAAGCTCTACCATCTTGGGGTTTAGCATAATTTTTTCACTTCTTCCTTCTTGTAGCAACATTCTACCTTCCTATAGTAGTCATTCCTCCTCTTTCAGGGTCTTCTAACTATATGGAAGTGATGAGAAATGATGAAGAGGGATTGGATGATGATGCTAGGGCTCAGAGGGAGTACTATAGGTTTGTGAAAATGGAGAGGATGCTTTGTTTGTTTTCTTTTTCAAGAATGAAATGGGATGGATGAATGATGAATAGATAGTGAATATGAAGTGGATGGAGGACTTGGAGTGTTGTGATGACTTGGCCTTTGCAAAATTTTCTTCTTTTAACTGTTGTCATCATTCCTTGAAATCATCACCCTTCATAATTTGACTTTTCAACATTGCATGAGTGAAGGAGTGAGCTGAAATTAACTAGTTGAAGGCAGTTGAGACTGTTGACCCATCCTTAGCTTATAAAACCTCATCTCTCATGCATTGACAACAAATTTCTAACTATAATATGCTCAAGACAAGAGGTCATGAATATTGCATACCTATACCTACCTAATGGTTTTTGGAGAGACATGCATGTTGTTGCTGAGTTGATGTTGATGTGCGGGTGTTGGGGGACCTATATCAACCTTCCTAAAGAACATCTGACCCATTTCTCCAGCATATCTCCTCTTGTAGCTTCTTCTCGACCTTCCTATGGATTTTTAGAACTTCTTGTAGTACTATAGGAAACTCTTGTAGTAATTCAGGATAACCTCTTGTAGCGGACTTGTTTTGTCCATATCTCTCAAAAATAGAATAGATTGACCTAAAAATTTCTAAGCATGTTGTCATCATCATTATGTGCATCCCCATAAAAAAATGGGTCAATGGATACACAGATCTCGCGAAAAAACTAAAAATGGTTGATTTCATGGAAACCGTGCATTGGAATTTGCTGGAATTACTTGGGCAAGTTACCACCATCTATATGCATCTCCCCATGAAAATACTTTTTAAATGGATGAACATATATTGAGAAAATACAAAAATGGCTATAGGTAATGGAGGTTTATTTCTTGAAAAATGTGCACTGGAATTTGCTAAAATTTCTTGAGCATGTCACCATCATCCATATGCATCTCCCCCTGAAGCAACTTGGCAACTGGATGCATAGTTTTCAAGTTATGACAAAAAAAAAAAATTCTACTCTATGTATTTTTGTTTCCTATAGTAAAACAAAGCCTTCCTGTAGTAATTTGGGAAAACAAGGAAAATGAGTAGTAGAAGCTTGGGAATGATGAGAAGATGGTGGAAATAGATGAGGGTGATAGATTGGCATGGCTTTGGCCTTGTTGGAGCGTTTGAGAAAATGAGGAGACAGTCAAAATTTAACTTCTTTTGACTATGTTTGACTTACTTTTTCTTTCTTTGGTGGCAACTTGTTTTTGTTCCTTGTAGATGTTGGAGAGCACCTATATTCATCAAAGAGCTAAATGGAGCAAGGATTTTATTTATTTGTTTTTCTTTCTTTCTTTCTTCTAGGCCTACTAGCTGCCTCAATGAGGTTTTCAACTAGTAGGTCTGCCTAGACGCCTCAAAGGAGGTTTTCACCTAGGATCTTTACTTTTTTCTCTTATTTTTTTCCCCGAACCATTGGATGCCTTATGGAGGTTTTTCAATCAATGAGCCAATCTAAGGCGCCTCAAAGGAGATTTTTATTTCTTTTCTCTTATTTTTCAATTTATTTTTTGTACCCTTCCCTACTTGAAAAACAAAATCACTTTCATGTATAAGAATACTTCCAATAGAGCCATGTGCACATCAAGATGATAGAAAAAATGATGGGTAGGCTTGAAATGTATGCTTTGACATGTGCCTAAATTTGATTGATCAAATGCTTTGACATTGATGATATCAAGCACAATTGAAGAAGAGAGTATTGCTACAACTTAGTGACTGTTTGGAAACATATTTCAATATAGTTGTGATGCATCTAGTCCACTTGCTGATTTGGATAATCTTGGATGTCTTCTTCTACCATGACCATCAATTCTTCCTCTTTTTGTTGATTGATATCTTGAATACATGGAGGATTTGATGGTAACCGTGAGGGATCTTTCTCAATCTCTGATTTTGATGTCTGCTCTTCATCAAGTGAAGCCCATGATTATTTGATTTTCTTTTTCGAATCTTCTTTTATGCATGTTGTTCCTCAATGGCATCAAGAGAATCACTTTTTTGTAATGTCCTTCCTGAGCTATGGTAAAGACCATTTGGATCAAGAGGATATGTATGGAAGTATTGTACCTCAGCATTGTAAGTGGGTTGAGCTACTTCAATGTGTGGGTTTGGAAATGTTGGTACAGGTAGTTGAGTGGGGGTGTATATTTGAGATGGATGTGGTTGGAGTTGTGGTTGTGTTGTGCCTTGCAAAACAACCCCCCATTTCACCAAATATCTTTTTCAAAAAACATTAGAATATGGAATGGGTCCCTCTTAGAAAATAAACTTGATATCAAAGCTTTATTTCATTTAAAGAAACAACATAAGGCGGAAATAAAGTGTTGGCGATAAAGTTATCGGAAGATCGTACATCGCAAAGGTAAACAACCAATGCATCAAATAACATATACCCTTTCCCCGATGCGATAAAGCCATCGGCGATATCGCAATCGGCAATCGGCGAAACCCTTATGTGTCCTTAATGCACCACATGGTAAATCCCCGATGCGATAAAGCCATCGGCGATATCGCAATCGGCCCCACTCCTTTTTAAACACATATGCGCTGTGCTTCCCGCCGACGCGATATCGCAATCGGCAATCGGCAATCCTCTTGTACCATTCTTAACGCTCATATTGTTTTCGCCGATGCGATATCGCAATCGGCGATAAGCAATATCCAAACCCATTGTTAAAGCCATTCGTGCCCCTCTTTCCTTGCGATGCGGTAAAGCACAATTTTCAATGAAAAGCCAGTTAGGTGATTGGAAGGCCAATTTATTGGTAATTAAGGCATAATCACTCATACTCGGCCGCCAATACGTCCTCTATTCACTTTAAGAGATTTACGAATCAAATTCGGAGTAATGGGCATTTATAAAGGTGGCAGACCATATACGGTTACATAATGAATCCCTGCCCTAAGATTTGCCTAAAGATTGTCTCCGCGCCATTCAACAAAAGCCAAATATATCAACGTCAATCGTTTACATTCGAATATCATCTCTGAGTCTCTATTATCTCTGTGTTACGCCAGATCTTATTCTCTGTTGCAGGATAAATTTCTACTAGAGAACTCAAAACATGATGGGGAAAAAGTCCAAGAAGGCCGCCAATGTTCCAAACGCCCCAGCCACAGGACAATCAACGCCAAGTAGTAAGAAAGGTTTAATATCCGACACTACA
>APFE030038073.1:0-21404 GCA_000404065.3 Pinus taeda
TTTGTATCATTTGCACTGTAGTTGATGGCTGGCACAGTTTTTATATTCCCTGACAAGGTCCTCACTTCCTTCTTGATTAATACTTGGATCTTCATCATCTACATTTGTATCAGTCGCACTGTAGCTGATGGCTCGCACGATTTTTATATTCCCCTTCTTCCATCCATGGCATAGTATTTGCAGTAGATGATAAGATAGCACCACCTAATCCCAAATAACTATCTCAATTCCTCTTTATTCCAATTTTTAAAGGCAACCGACTTTCAAATATACCCTCACATTTAACCTGGTTCAAGTTTCCCTGTTGATGTGTAATTTTTCCAATTGAAATAATGATTGATCTATCTGGCCGATGCCAATGCTCATGGAGCCTGGCATAACCTTCGAGCTTTGGATACCATCTCAATTCTTCCTTATTCCAATTTTTAAAGGCAATACTCTCACATTTAACTTGGTTCAAGTTTCCCCGTTGATGTGTAATTTTTCCAATTGAAATAATCATTGATCTATCTGGCTGATGCCAATGCTCACGGAGACTGGCATAACCTTCAACCTTTGGATACCAAGAAGCATCTGGTTTCACCTCAACTTCAGTTACGTCCTTAGAGTAGTTTTTCATCTGCCATATTAGATAATCATAAAGTTTTGACATGTTAGGAATTAGCATAAATTTGATGTTCCCTTTATCATCCTGTTCCCATCAAAAGATTGCAACAAATTACTTACAAAATTAATGATGCTGTCCATTGAATAATTCTCCTTGCACATAGGAAACTTCCACTGCATGCGCAAATAAAGAAACTTTCATTTCTTATTTAAAAGAAAATGAAAATTTAAATAGCAAATAGTTGGAGAAATGGTTAAAGAAAGTGTGAATATTTCATGCCAGTGAATTTTCTAGCATGTTGGTCATACAAAAGATTCTAGTTCAAAACAACCCAAATGAATACAAGGTTTGAATTTACCAGAAGATTTTCTACAGGTTAGACCTGTCTGGAAAACCCCCAATACATCAAAATCATGTTCAGATTCCAGAATACTCTAGAGAATCTCCTATAAATTGCCAAACAGAAGAAAATAATAACACAACAGCAATTTGGTCTATAAATAAATGGTTTTGACTAAATCATGATTCACAGACATCAGGAGTGTTTCCTAAAATTTCAGAATTCCACAGAATAAGCTTTTAAGGAAAGTTTAAAATAAGACATACACAACAGTCAAACAGTCAAGCAGTCAAAGATATGTCTGAACAAATAACACGAATAAGCTTTAAAGCATCAAAATGTTCAAGAAAATAGAGATCAAAATCATGTTTCGACAAATCACTGAAGTTAGAAAAGAAAAGTGCAAACTAGTTTATACTTTAATGATCTTTGAACAGTTTGTTCTATAATATATCAGTGTTAGATAGGGATGCACTTCTCAAAACTTAATTTGACGTGCTCTTCAACAGCAATGCATTTTAATCCTTCAGATAATTCTCAAAATACATTGTAATGCTAAATAAAAAAGATAAATTATAAAAGTCAAAAGGCAGGCATAAAAAACACTTGTAATAAGGATAAGAAACACAAGTTTACAAACCCTAATAAGAACAAAAGTGATGGTATATTGCCAAAGGACATATCCAATTGCAAAGTTGTAGGGAATGATGATCATGGAGGCAAAAGGATTGGTCAATTCTCGAAAAGTTATCAAACGTCATTTGAGGGGAATTAAATGCCCTCAAATATTCACCTTCAATGCCACCTCAGGGGGATAGTGGACACAGCTTACCCTATCCATAAAAGGAATGCCGGGAGACTCACCATTTCTTCGATGATAAGTTAAGGGGGTTTAAGTAGCTACTTCCAAGTTCCATGGTCAAGTTCTGTTGGGGTCACTAGAAGAGAATCCAGATTTTCATTATGAATTTTTCTCTTCAAAGAAAGGTGAAGTTTAATCTTTAAAGTTTAAACCCACCAAGAGGTTGACTAATATACTCTCGGGCAACGACACCAAAGGCATTGCCTCAAAATCTAGCAGGCCTTGTGAGGGGGGCTCACAAGGCAAAAACTAGACCAAGGGACAACAATGAGGTGTGGCCCACTGTCACCATAGCCACTACCTCATGCTCGTTTATGTACTTTCACCACTAGGGAGGATTCCCCTTATTAGGTCATCCATGAGAGATGTTAAATCCAAGGGATAAGGTGACAAGATAGGTTTGCAGAGGGCAACTCTTCCTAAGAACAAGGCTCATCAAGCATGATGGGGTAATTCGCTTCCTCTAATGAGGCCTATTCAAGGTACAAATGATATAGAACTTGAGAAATAGCAGTCCAAAAGGATCAACCTAGAGTCACAAGGCCAAGAAAAAGCTTCCAAGCAATCAATACCTTCAAATTAAGGAACGAGAAGGGCAAACTAGGGTTTTTCTAGAGCAAGATCTACCTAGGACATAAAGGATTTAGCTTTGAAATGGATAGATTAGCTACTACAAGGGGCTAATTTTGATGCAACCAACACTCCTTCCAATGTTGAATCCTTCCACAAGTCAAAGTCTTCAACCCTAGTAAAAATTCATGCCCTAGCCCTAGCTAGCGACTTATCCTCAAGGGGTCAAAAATCAGATTTAGAGAGACATAATGTGATTTAAGTGAAGTTTTGTAGGTGATCAACAAAGTTACCAAGGCTAGGGTCTAGCCCTTGGGATGATGGAGTCTATGGGAGTGTAAAATATGCTAAATTTTGGCAACGAGTAAGGGAATAATAAAACCCTAGGTTTCAAAACCCTAGCTATCACTTTTGTGAGGGAGCAAAGTCAATTGGGAGAGCTAGTTTAAAGATTCACCAATGGGATTGTCATTCACATTCTATGAGTGAGTAATGCATACAATGCTATCATCTAGATTCAATACAATGATTTTCAACAATAACTAGCAAATTAGAAACCCTAGATAATCAACCATTCCATATATTAGACACACAAATTTTTTTTTATCAAATCCAAGGTACACTTACAAGATAGAATGCATGAACAAGCCTTTATTGCTCCAAAATGACATCTTCGAGACCAACGAAATAGCTCCAAGTAGAAAAATACACTATAAAGTCACATCTCCACAAGAAAACAAGGTTGAAAATCTCTAAGAGGGCCAAAATAAGTCACAAGTGATGATGATCCAAACAATGAGCCTATCCTCTATTTATATGAGGATTAGGACTAATAATAAGCCTAACAAAGACCCTAAAACAAGTTTGATGCTAAAATGTCATAGAATTACAAGCTAACCGACTAGCTATATCAAAATGTGCCCTAATTTGTCCACACGTGTGAGTTGTAGGCACTCCCATGCTAATGTCACCAATAGTAAATGCTCCAAATGACATGCCCAAGGGTGATGAGGTGTCCAAGAAGGTGTAGATTCCTGCGAAGTTCATGATTTGAGAGTTGGGGTCCTAAGATCCAGTTGGGGTGCCACAAAGTGGTTTCCATGGGTCTCCAATTGTTGGAAGTGGCCTCCTCCAGTGTTAGGGCTTCCTTTGGTGCAACAAACCCTCCCTAGTCTCTTAGTGTGAGATCAACCTCATTTGGGCTCTTAATCAATTGTTTTCCTTCAAGTTGTGTCAAGACCAACTTGGGGCATGCTAGGTCCAGTTGTGTCAAGACCAACCTGGGGGCATGCTGGGTCCAGTTGTGTCATCCTTAAGAATCCTCAAACCTGGGTCAAATTCAACCAATGTCTGGGGCACTGGGGTGCTCTGGGACATGTGTCATTGATGATGTTGCTAGGAGGCTCCTGACTCTCAATGCTTCACTTGTTTGTGCCAATGTACTCCTCGAAAGGGTCGGGGTGCATGTGGAGTGGGTGCCCAACACTTGGGCTACAGAACCACCTAACAAGAACAACATGGATTCTAGTGAAAGAAACTAGTCATTAGGGACAAAGATCAATAATGCATCTTAGTGAACCAAACTTGAATGTTAAGGGAAATTTGATACTTCAAACAAGGATCCCTTATTAAAATCAGGGCCCTAAACTTGCAAAGGTGTTTTTCCCTAGGTAGGAGTGGCTAAAGGTCAACACTATTAGGCGCTTCCAAACCCTAAGGGGAAGTAGCATTTCTCTAGTCCACCCCTCAATTATTAGGTGTTAGTGAATAGTAATGTGGCAACAGAGACTTCATTGCCAAGTGTCATGGTCAAGGGTGCTAGATGATGGGGGTGTCCATGTCCTGAGTGTATAGATGTGAGGAGGAAGCATTCGTAAATGCATGAGTTACCATTTCAGCCTTGGTTTTTCCACCCCTCTTGTGCACCTTTTACTTCTTGATTTTCCCTTGTATTACCACTTATAGTTCAAGGGTTAGAGCTTGCTTTGTATGAAGTAGCAATTTTATTAACCCTTTAAGATGAGTCAATTTATTGCTCATTGGGGTTGGGACATGCAAGGGCTCCTTTATGATAAAATGGAGCAACATGTGCTCAAGAATTGGGTGATAGACATATTTGGAAGGTAGAGTTCATGCTAGGATTTTTCCCACACGCTAATTCTTCTATCCCTGGCCATCTTTTGCATTTTAACATTTCTTTTTGTTTCTTTTAGTAGCATCAACCTCCTGGAAAAAAATTTGGGCCCTAGTCAAGGTATGTGAACATATGAGTGCCAAGTCCCGAAGAACCAATGACAAGTTGTACCCAAAGAATGGAGGAGAGATATGGACTTGTAGTGTAGGATGGAAGGTGTCAAGTGTGACATAGGGAAGATGGAACATGTCATCTCATTCATGCCTTTCCAAGTAGTGCCCCTCCTATAACCCAGTGGTCCTTAAGGGAAGTCCCAACAGGCTAGGATCAAAGATTAACCCCCAAGTAAGGTGAGAGATCAAGAATGCAGTCAAGGTCTGCCAATCATCCAGATCACCCCATAATCCATACTAAATTCCCAAAGACAAACAACTATAAGCACTCAAATGCAAAATGATCAAAATACCTTGTGAGTGGTTTCCCACCTTTGCCCAAATGCTAATCTAGATGGGTAAGAAACACACCGCTAATGCAAGTGGGGGAGATATATGGCATATCATCAGCTAATGGTGGCTCTCAGGGGTTGTTGGTTGTCCGGCTGACCGGTTGGCTATCAAGTGGAGGACAAAAGTTTATCCTATGGGGTTACCCATTTTGTTGGGTCACATGTATTTTTCGTCATAGGGCCATTATCCCAGGAACAAAGCCATTGTATGCTATAGACTTTAATTAATGAAACAACAAATTTTGAAGGGAAGAAATTATTTGTACGTGTATGAGATTGGTGTAATCATTTCCCTTCAGTTGTTATATTCTATTTAAATGTTAAAATCTTACACATTTTTTTTGGGTCAATAGATCTGATCTATTGGGAAGTATTTAACCAAATCATTGGGGTTAGAAATTAGCATGGTATCAAAGCACAACCTCTGAAGGCTAATCTATAGGAGTTGCACAAGAAGATTGAGCCACAAAGCACAGAAAGAATCAACCAGAAGTTAATGTACAGGAGACATTCGTGCAGGAATCAGAGATTGTACGAATCAAGCCATAGGCAGACACAGCCAGGCAAAAAATTGCATTCAAGGTTGGCCATATGTCATACAATGCCTAAGAGAGATATTAAAGTGGTAGTTGTCCAACTTTGTGGTAAAGGCTAACCATATGGTGATTGAGAAAAACAAAAAGGGGGTGGGTGGGTGGTGGGGGCTTCCAGCTTCCACTAAGGTTGTATGGCGAAAAACAAATGAGTTTGAAACATAAAAAGTGGATTGTAGCCATAGGCATCAAGTGCAACTGACAAAAAAAATGTCTTGATGGGCTAGAGCACGAGCTAAAAGTAAATAAAGACAACTTCTAGCTGCCAATCTGCATGCAAAAAACAAGAAAGGATTGTCACCAAGTCTGAGACATGTAAAAAGATCCCAACAACAACCAAGTTAAGTGATGCAAACATTGAAAGTCATTAGATCATGTGCATGAAGTCATTAGTGTGCAGGGGGAATCATACACTATTATACATAGCCACAGAGTTCCATATAGTAGCCACAAAAGCCAAAGGATGTGTGGAGGTTGATAGAAGAGAAGTTTGGGCTGTAAATTCATACTAGTTTGTACATGTAGTGCAGTAGCATGGTGACAACAACTACAATGTACAGCGGGTACATGGGCTAGGCTAAGGGAGAATAAACATCTTTAAACACAAGACGGTGATTGTTAGAACTCAATGACTAGGTGAAGGATATTCATCCTTGTGTGCAGGGTGTGAGGAAGAGTGCAAGGGGCAGTAAGCGATGGGTCCAAATCAGCTAGCAAATCGAAGTACAAATGGTTTGATCAATTGAATTAATTCCAAGTTCTTGTTGTATTAGTATTTTTCCTCAAATGGCCATTACCCCAAGAAGGGAGCCCTTGTATGTTCTAGAATTAAATTAGTGAAACAACAGATTTTGAAGGGAAAAATTGTGTGTGCATGTGTATGAAATTGGTGCGATCATTTTGCTTCCGCCATTATATTTTATTAAGTGTTAAATTCTCATCCATGTTTTTTATTTAGTAGATCCAATCTTCTAGGGAGTAATTATCAAAGGTTGTTGAGGTTAACGAACCAAAGCTCATACTTGATGAGATGAGCAAGAGAGTTGAAGAGGGAATATGTCATAAGTTTGATGAAGCCTTAAATAGAGATGAAGACAAATAAAAATTCAAAAAGGACTTGAAGATGGATAAACAAAGTTGATGGATGGTACAATAATTCAGTTTCAAAAGGGGAAGGAATAGAAGATATAACAAGGTTGCCACAAATTTCCTAAACTTGAAGTAGAGATCATGGTTAAAGACAAAATATGATAGTATTATCTCAGAAGTGACCGCATGGCGCAATCAAAGATCAAGAACACAAGCTAGGGCATAGTACTATACTAGAAAGGAAGATTAATGATAATGTTGTGCATGATGGAGAAAAACCTTAAAAGGTGGAAAAATATTGATATCCTCATTACTAGGAATGCCTATAATGAATACAGGAAAGTGCATATTAGTAACCTCGTTCAACGAAAATAAATGGAAGAACCAATGGAATTCATGTACCCAAAAGCCAAGGAACAAGTATATGATAAAACTAAAAACTACAACAAATTGGAAAAATGAAGATAATACATGGAATAAAAAGAAAACAACCTAGTAGCGTTAGATTATCAAGGATTGGCACCAATAATAGTTACAAATGGATGGATAGATAATTAAGCATGGAAAGCACTAAGAAAAAATAAGAGGAATTCTTACTATTTGAAATCATCTTAATGCTTAAAGGACAAATCTCTTAAGGAGGGAGGGCATGTTGTTCCCTTATCACAACATAATGGGTCCTATGGGTCCATCAAGGCCAGTTGAATCGTAAAAGTCGATGTAATGGATCATTGTGGTGTCTTTTATCATGTTAATTGATGCCCCTAATATTATTTTATCATATTTTAATGTACCATCCATGATTTCTAGCTTTATGACTAATTTCTATTGTATATATTTATAATGCTTTTCCAAGAAATATAACATAAACCCTTCCATTATTTAAAATAAAAGGAATACAAATGATTTTTTGACAAAACATTAAGGTGCATAAGCTCAGTTATAGAGTTCACAAACTAAACCTCCATAAAACTCCAAAATAGATCATCAAAAATGAAAACTACCCATTACATAGATTTTTCAAACCTCTCAGAAAGCAATCCCCATCTTAAAAAGTCTTAAAAGGAGAGAGCTTGGATCTTTTCAACAAGCTTGTTTGGATCATGGTTGTGCTCTCAATAGATGTGATGAATGTGGATTTTAGTGAAGCTTAATTTGATTTCTTTCATGCGTTGAAAACTATCAAATACATCTATATTTCTTTGCATTCTAATTTCCCTTAGCCATTCCACCACCAGTAAATAGTATCCATAAATATCGATGACCCCGAGTCCTCCTTCCAAGGATAATTTCATCAAAATAGATAAGACCTTGATTTCTTCATAGGTGATTGTGCCCCACTGCACAAAACACACTCAAATCTGATTTTGTGGAAGTCAGAAAGGTGAACCTCGATATTTTGAGGCGCCTTCAAATACACATGAATACTTGATGTCTCTATTCTTGGATCTACAACAAATCAATACTTTTTCACTTCTTTGGTTTCTCAAACAGTAGATAGGCTCGTTTAAGTTTGCAAAAGATTTCGTATGGTTATTTACATGCTCCTTGGAATAGGAATTCATTCCTAGTTAACCATACCACCCATAAAATAAAACATGGAAGAGGTCGACCGTCGATGTGCTTCAGATCTTACCTCTTGATACCCAACCAGATTTCTGATGTTTCTTCTGTGTCTTCATACCGTACCCCCTTTGCCACTAGTGATAGATTTTGTAGCACTACATACCACTTCAGTAAAATAACATTGAACAGAAATTTGGTTGATGCTTGCATAATTTTCCATAGATAAGGGGCACCTCCCAGGACTCTGCCAGCTTTTTTTTTAGTATATCCCATATCAAAGATTTTTTTTTTTTTTCGAGAAAAAGCCGTAAGAAATCATGATATTTTAAGGGTGGCTAAAGCTTTCAAATATGCTGCCAGTTTGAAATATTCTTTTCCTCCTTTTTTTAAGGGCTGCAAGGTATCTTAGATTAACCTTGTAGTCATTTCCTATTCATTTTCAACCCATACAAGACTGTTTGGTTAATCTCTTAATCTTATATAATGCAACTAGGGGGCAGAGACATATCGGTTCCACTCTAGTGCCAAATCCTTGTTGAGTCCTACCTGGCTTGCATCCTCATTGTTCCTGAAATAAAATGCTTCTAAATAAAACCAATTTTAAGAAATGTAAGAGGGCAATCAAACGTTGTGAGATGCTTGGCATACGGAGGCCTCCTATCCATGAATCAGTTCGTTCCAATATGGACCTTCTGTCCATTTCCAATTAGCTAGGAAAGACGATGACCAATGATTGAGAAGACTTTTAGTACCTCTTTCCATACTATAGATCATCCAGAAATCGATTTTCTAGGGTATCGTATCCAGTCCTCCAGGATTGGTGGTTCAATATATTTCCACTTCATCAAACTCTGCCACAAAACTTCAATAAAGAGGACTCTCCGCATTACCTTTGTAGCCAACGATTCTAAAAATGGAGAGAAAACTTTGAATCCCCAGCTTCACTACTTCTTAGGCCTTAATGGTGTTTTCCATTTAACTAAAAGTATGCCACCATATTCTCTCATTCCTGCCCAAACATACCTGGAGCACATTTTCATTATCTTGTTTAGTATGTCTGTGGGTATTGAAGGATAAGACGTCTGATAAATAGGTGTGACCTCAAACATGCTTTTAACAAGGGTCAGACTCCCTCTTATGAATATCCACCTGTTATATTAGAAAATGACCCTTTTTCAGTCTTTAAAAATAGCCATAGCCAGTCTTTGTAGTAGTTATTTTCCTTCAAGTGAAAACCCAAATACTTTGTAGTCTCTTCAAATTCTGATAACTTTAAATAGAAACAAAATCTTAATTCTAATAGAAGTTGGACCATCAATCTGATGCAACGTTAAGGTTGAATTTTAAAGGTAGGTCTTTATTCATGTAGCTATACAGCATTGAAGAAGAACATTTCCTATCATTTTTGTCTCCCGGAAAGAACCATAATATCCTATACAAAGAGTATATGGGTGATAGTGAGTTCTTTGTTCACTTGAATTACTTTTATTTGTCATTCTTCGTTTAGACTCTTCAAAATTCTACTGAGAACCTTTGGCACTAATAAGAAGAGTAAAAGTGACAGGGCGCATCTTGACTAAATCCTCTCCATGGCTGGAAAAAAATAAGGTGACGCATTTATAAGGCAACGTATGATATTGTGAATATGCACTTACCTATCCAATTGACAAAGTGGATATCAAACCCTATGTGAAGCATCAATTACAATCTTAAGAAAATTGAATCCACTCTATCATATCTATTTGAGAGATTCAACTTGATGACGGAGGAGGTAGTATTCCTTGATTTAATAGTGTGGAGCACCTTGGAAAATTCCCACCATATCAAAAATCTGCCTTCCTGGAAGAAAACCAAACTGCTCATCAGAGATTATAGCCTTCAGGCTATTACTTTGGCACTACATAATCGTTAATGAGATGGGCCAATTTGCGTGAAAGAGAAGGGGCTTATTCATATTGAGTTTGTTCGCAATGAAGGTGGAGTTGAAAGAACGAAAGTCATTCCCCATGGATCTTGGTTCTTCAACAACTAGTGACAAGTATTCCCTTATCTCTTTAAAGAAACCTTCCAAAAGCTCAATGGTCCAGCCATCTATGACTAAAGATTTATCACCTTGAAAAGAGTTTTTATACCTTTTAAAGATACTCTTCATTGACGTGGGCATTGAGTGAATTATTTTGCTCATCTAAGAGCAATCTGTTCGAAAGAGAGATGTATAGGAAAATTTCAGAACATTCAACTTATCTGGCTTCTTGTAGATTTTCTTGTAGTGATCCACACGCACTTTAACAACATCTTTAAAGAAAGACAGAATCAACAAGGCCATTGATGTCATACATGTGAAAAAAAGTAGAGTTTTATTCTCCTCGTTTTAACCACTCTGCCTTAGCTTTTTCTCTCCATAATGCCTCTTCCCAAGCTAGAAATTTGCTTCTATCTTCTTCTAGACTTGCATCAGAACATAACATTTGTTAGGTCATCATGTTTGACCTCTAGTTTATCTTCCACTTCTGTAAGGGGCTGCCGGTTCTGAGAGTTTTGTCCTTTAAAGTTTAATCCACTGCAATGGCTTTAATCCTCAACACGTTTATAGGAAGGGCCTCGATGGCTTACTCTCTAGAACCTATAACATAGGGGATCCATTCAGCTTTAAAGAAGATGATTCAGGTGCCCAGAATGGTGAGAAAGATCAGTCATGCACACATGGTGCTCCAGTTGTGGTTCTATGTGATAATCCAGACTCATGCAATGGAAGTATTTTGAACCACTTTTCATCAAGCTTACATGGATACAAGAAGACAAGGTACACACAAATTTAGCATTGTCCAGTGTGATGTAATATCTCTTCAAGCGAATGAAATCCTAGTTTTCAAATCCATTCATTGCATATCCTAAGATCATTGCATTCATGACAGCCCAACTCATCTAGGCCTTCTATTATAGACCTGGTGTGCATCATTTATGGCCTTGCGTTTCAGACACGTTATAAGGAAAGCAACCACAAAACCATCAGATTGAAATCCATATTTAATTATACATTTGTGGCAAGCTTATCATGTCTCGAAGCTACCAAATTGACACATGCAAGAAGCACACATGAAAATCTGTCCACATATGGCTCCATGTCAGTCAATTACATTTCTGAGAAAGTGCCAGAGCTTCCAACTCTACACATATCCCACAATCATTGCATTCCATGAGACAACATCCTGTTCTGCCATTTCTTGAAAGACCTTTACAAATATCTGGGATACCCATTCAGCAAATATCTAACAACCAATGCATTCTAGGAAACAGCATTATATTCACGCAAATTTCCAAACACTGTCCAAGCTTCTTGTCTAGTTACATTTGACATAGATGTCTAAAAGGCATCTCCAGCTACAACATCAGAAAGTAACCAACATTTCCATGACATCGACAAGAATTTCCAAATTTGCACACAACAACGAACCGAGTCTTTCCTGAGAGAAAAAGAAGGCTGAATTGGTTGAGGGGCAGGTTGTCTTGTCCAGTAGGCAGTTTGACCAGGTGACCAGGGCAATCAGTTTGACTTTTGGTTAGATGTATCTGGGGTGGCTTGAACAATTTCTCCAAGGAAAAAGGTCGTTGGGTTTTTCCCAGTGAGTGAGTTTTCTTAAGGTAAAGATCTTGTGTTTTTGTTCCGCTGGAGTGAGTTTTTTTGGGTAAAAATCTTGTGTTCTGGTTGGGCTGTCTCTTTATGATTCTACTATTCTACTGATCTTCTGTGTAATGGTGTAAAAAAGAAGTCAAATCTGAGGCAAAGAAGAAGTCGCATATGAGGCTGAGAAGAAGTCAAATATGAGGCAAGAAAAGAAGATAAATCTGAGGAAAATAAAAGAACGAATTTGTGGCAGAGTTTATGAGCTTCCCTGGGCAACAAAACCGAGTCTTTCCTGAGAGGAGAAGAAAGTCGAATTTGTTCAGCAGCAGATCATCTTGTTCAGCAGCAGATCATCTTGAAAGACTTTTGTTTCACTTAGATGTATTTAGATGTATCTATGTTGAGTTACAATTTCTCTACATTTCTTGTTTGACTATCTTTTTATGATTCTACTGTTTTGCTATTGAAGATCTTTTATCTAATTGTTTAATGATAAATGTAAATACAACTGAATGAATATCATTAAAAGTAATTATCGGTTAAGAAAACTATAAAAAATCAACAAATTCTACCTCCACGAACTTTGTGACCCCACCCAGAGTTGTACAGATCGTTATTAATTGTCCCCGGGTCTTCAAAAGCTGAGGCTGTGCATAAGCAAAAGAAAGCCATTGGAACACAAACAAAGCGTCGCTATCATCTAATCCGTTTTATGTTTCCTTGATTCAAAAGCGAGATAATTCGAAACCAAACCAAAATTTTCCATTACTCAAAACGAATATGCAAAAGCTACTAACACTAATTTGAAGTAGAAACCATTATCAGATTTCAGCATGCGCCGAACATTGCTCTTAACAATTTCAAATTTGAGCATCTAGTACATCACTCACAGGCGGATCATGAACCTGGAATTTCTCAGCAAGTTTTGGGCGAACGTCGTCCACTTTGCTGAGAATCCGTAGGAGGGGGATGAGCTGTGTGAGCTCTGTGTCCGACTTCAGACCCTCGAAGCTTTTGATTGGGATCGCGTTGCTCTTCTGCAACTTGTATGATCTAGAGTTGTCGTCAATGATGATTACCTTCCGCAGATCCCTTCCCAGCCGAGATAGATCTTTAACTCTACGTTTGGCTGAATCTTTGTACAGCCTGAACTTGATGAGATGACGATCTGGATCGATCTTGTCCAGGAAGCTGTCTGCTCTTCCTTTACCACTTAATGTGAACACTCCCACTTCATACAGCTCTGACATTTCTGTCACAAACTGTTGGAGGCTCATCGCGCCAGATTCTCTGTATCTTATCTCCGTTATCCATCCTTCACGAAACCACTGGGAAGCTTTTGAACAGTTTTCGTTTTATTTTTCCGGTGGTTTCTAACTCTTCGTTCCCTTGCGCTGGAATCGCAGTACTGGGCTGTATGGGAATGACTCTGGTCAACCATTTCTATGGGTTCTGTTTTCCAGCTCAAACTCCCTGAAACGGAGAAAAAGAAAATACGTATACAAAATCAATTAAATAACTTAAACGGTGATAACACTAAAGAAATGTCTGATCTAATTTCATGCTTTGAATAACCTAGAATTAATTTATTTTCTAGGTTATTTGGGAAAGAGTTCCAATCTAGATATAAACAAACTGAAAATAATATTACAGCTTCTCAATATTTTGGTAGAAAAATAATGATATTAATAGTGCTAAATATTAATAATATTTAGCACTATAGTGTACTTAAACTCTGATTATTAGTTGATTTCAAGTCTTGTTTTAAAGCATTTTTCCTTTTGTGTTTTTTTACCTTGCTTTTGATTATTGCTTTAGTATTTTTCAACTTTTCTTAACAAGTAGACTGTACATTATAGAATTGATGGGTCTCCTTCTTAAGTAGATAGGTGTCTTTTTGTAATTTTCACATAGTGTACAATGCCTCATAAGTACATCTTGAAGTTGACAAGCTATAGCTAAGGATTTTAACATCTTTGTTGCAATTCTTTGGCCTATAAGCTTGGATTGATTCTGTGTCTTATTAATATTTTCTAGCATCCTTTGTCTAACTTACTCTAGCTATACACTTAACACATTATGTTATGGCTTATTTTTTCAAAGCAATTATGCTAATGCCACTTTCTTACATAAGCAATATATGTTCCATTATATTCTTACTTTCCCTTAGCAACCACAAAAATCGTAAGTCAATTGGTTGTAGGCTTTTTTATCCTAACAAATAATAAGTGTAGTATGACAAATCTTAAACACTAGCAAAGTTCATGCATTTAGTTTGCAAATAATCTAGTTTTTTGAATTCTTACTAGAGCTTGATTTACACATCACATAAAATTATTTTTGCTACTGCTTGATTCCACATATAAACCAAAAAGACTTGAAAGCCAAATAAAATACCAAATATTCAAAAATATCTCATGTTATGATCCACGGGCCATTGAAACAAAGGTGATGTAGGCATCTTCCACTTCAACAATATTCTAACTCCACATATAAACCAAAAAAACTTGAAAGCCAAATAAAATACCAAATATTCAAAAATATCTCATGTTATGATCCATAGCCATTGAAGCAGAGGTGATGTAAGCATCTTCCACTTCAACAATATTTTAACAATGAAGATAGAAAACAAAAGACAATCGTTGTAGCTGATACTTTATTTAAAGCAGACACTCAACAAAATCATAGCATTTGGAAAATTATTGAAAAAAAAAACAGATGCAAGAATTTTATTATTAGTAATTTATAAAAGGCATGGACAATGCACATAATTGTTTCTGAGTGACTTACTAATTTTGAAAAATAGAAACGTGTAAACGGAGAGAGAAAAGGGTTTACGAACAAACATGTAAATGGCACTCTCATTTTCAAAGGACAAGCGCAGTCATTACACTAGCCTAGCCATTCCCTAATTTAAAAACAAAACAAAAAACACTACAAAACCAGTATACTCATGATTCAACACCGGGAGGGATATACGGGTTTACTAGTTTGAAATCCTTTTTTAGTTTGAAACCCTTTTCATTTTTCTCATCAATGATATTATGTGTGGGGTTTAATGAAGTTTTATCACGTGAGATCTAATAACTTATAGACTTAATACAGTAGATAATAGACTTAATACAGTAGATAATAGCCGTTCAAATTTATGAGGTGTAATTCAGTAGATCTATATATGGTTTAGTTTTTAAGTGGATTTTAGGCATAAATTTATGGTAAGGAATTGATAGTGGGTGTGTCCAGAATCTATTAATACATATGTTGATTTAATGAATTTCTATATGTGATATACATATGGATCTAAATGAGGATCTTAGAGTTTATCTAATAATGCATAGATCTGAGTTAAGAATGTGTAGATCTAAAGTTCAATACAATGTTTTTTATCTAGATTTTTATTTTTTCAATCGTCAAGATAAAATCTAAATCCAAATCACAATCACAATATACATATGTTACTCTACAGATGAATTTCTTCTCAATAACTTACCTTCAGCTTGCAGAGGAGGAGTTCTTGTCGCAGTCCCTCATATATTCTTTGCATTCATTCTTTTCTCGGCCTTGAATGTTAGGAGAAATAATTCATCTCGCTTTATACAACTACTCTTTTTCCTAGTTGGGCATTGTTCTAAGAACATCATCAAGCTTTGCATCTTTCTCCTGATAATCAAAAAGACGTACCTCAAGCTCTGCATCTTTCTCCTGATAATCAAAAAGACGTACCTCAACATCTTTCTCCTGATAATCAGAAAGAGGTACCTCTTCTTCCTCTTCCCCTCTTATTGCTATTTATATCATTAGGGTTTTCTTCTTATACTTAAATATCTTTACTCTTTTTATTCGCGATTAGGGTTTTCTTCTTATACTTAATTATCTTTATTTTTTTATTCTCGATTAGGGTTTTCTTCATATACTTAATTATCTTTATTATTTTTATTCTTTATAAATATGATTGTCCACGAAACCCTATACTAGGGTGTTCTAAAACATCATGTTATTCTTATACTAGAGTGTTCTAAAAACATCATGTTAAATTTTAATTGGTGTAATTGTAAAATGCTAAATTTACAAAATTTTAAATCTATGTTGCTTAAAATATTTCTAACTAGTTTTGCACCTTTTATTTCTAATTTGTAATGGGACATCGACTTATTGGCATCATGCTCACTTCCATGTACATTTTGGCTATGCATTTACTCCCACTATAGTTGTTGACATCAAAGTTTTTATTAGAATGTTTGAGTTTTTGTCACCATGTCCTTCACCCCAGTTTTAAAGAAATTAAATTTGTCTATTAACATGTTCTTTTTCTTATAATTGATAGTTTATGCCTCTAATTAGTTCAAGGCCTATCATTTCCATCAACAAGGTTTTATCATCATGCAACCACACTTTTAGAGTCCAATGGTTGGCCCTTCCACTCCTACTACCTACATGATTAATATTTGAATACTATTATGCACAATTAACTAAGTAGTTTCCCACCTACTTTGCCCAAAATAAATTTTGAATAATTCCATATCCAATTATTGATATTTAAATATTATTGTGCATTGCCAATAATAGATTTTGAATCAATTATATATCCAATGAGACTTTGTTTTTCATTATTTTGTTTTGTTTATTATTTGTTAGGTAAGAATCAAGGTTGTTAAACCTAGTCATGGAGCAATCTATTAAATTCTTGATTGTGACTTGTCTAAGTTAGCTCACTCTTCCTGAAGAAGACATACTAGTATTTCATAGGGTTGTTAAACTTAGTCATGGAGCAAGCACTTAAACTCTTGATTATGAATTGTCTAGGTTAGCTTATTCTTTCTTTTACTAAAGAATAAGAAGACATATTGGTTTTTCATATATCTTAATCTTTAAATTTGACGCTCTTGATTATGACTTGTTTGGGTTAGCCCATTCCTTCTGTCACCAAGGAATAAGAAGACACACTAGTTTTTCACATATCGTAATCTTTAAATTTAGTGTTTGCTTAGTCATTCCAATATTTCATAAAGACTTGCCTTAAATTTATCCATAGGAAACAAACAAAAATAATGGTATATTTACACTCCCTAGCTTATGGGAATGTAATTATGAGCATACAAAAATGGTTGCAATATATTTATCTTATTAAAGACTACATTTCCTCTCTTTTTTTACCTTAGTATATGGCCATTTACAAATGGAAACTTAATAGTGAGTATTTTCTTGTCCCTCCGTCTCCTTTTCTACATAGTGGGATTAAGATTAACAATTAGCTTTACAAAGTCCCCAAATGGAGTGGTGGGGATGAAAAAAGGTGGGGAGGTGTGTTTTCTCCTTCCCGCCAGCTTACACATGTAAGGGAGCTACCAACACACCTCATCATCATTCCTATCAAGCCAAAGCACAGGAAGCCACACTCAGTTTCTATACTCTGCGTGATCGACAATTAATTTGTGTGAGCAAGGGATGTTGGTGAACATGATAGAGGATACAAATGGACCAAAGAAATTGAATGGGAGGTGTACCAAGCTGCAAGGTAAGCATGTCACCTCGAGATTTCACACCAAGGAAAATCATAATTGGCGGCAGGGGGCGGGCATTCAAGTTAATACTACACTCATGGAGTTGGAAATTAACTCTTTTGTTTGGCATTCTAATCAATTATGGGACACATCCTTGGGGACAAACACATTGTGTTATCTAGGCGCATGGAATCTCCTCTTCCTAGGCTACGAAAGGAAGAGAGTCACTGGCATCCTCCCCTCACCATATATTCTGTGAAGGTGCTTGGGAATTTTGGAGTCCACTTCTGGGGGATTCTAGGGCACATCAGTTTCATTCCAAATTTTCTCCTCAACCGCCCCAGTGATTTTCCAAAGTTAGATCTATTTGGATGGAAATCTCTATAATGGCTTCATGAGAATGGGGTCATGTTGAAGCAAAAATTTTCCTACAGGATATATTCCCTCCTTGTCAAGCCGCCTCCAAAAGAAAGCAACTCTAAGAGGCATCAACATGTAATTATGTTTGGTTTGTTCATTAGCTACTCTAAGAGATTATTAGTGGGGAACTTTATCTAGAAGAATGGTCTTGGAGCACTATTCATCAAGTGTACTAGTTTAGGGTGGCATGAGTAAAATTTCATCTACTTTGTATATAGCATTGTCACCTAGAAGTTTGTACAAACCTCGGGTTGATAAATAGAGTTGAGAAGCCCTTGGGAGTTGCACCACTCTTAGTGCAATACCAAGGCTCACCAATATGTTTATGCCAAATAATCTAGGAGTGTTGTGAATAGGAAGAACACACTGAGGTGTTACTTCTTTTTTGTTGAAGCAAGCGTCGATCCTTCTATTTCATTAAATCAACAGAAAAATTACATATTGTACAAAGCCCCGTCCTTAACCAGAAAATGGGAAACTGAAATCCTTTCAAAGATCAAGACCTCCCAATCTACTAAGGTGATCAACTTACATAATGAGAATAAACATGTAAAGGCAAGACAAGCCCCCACTCAAACTAATGGGAAAAACAAAGTCTCCTAGGCCCACCCACAATAATAGACCCTACTGACCACGCAAAAACCACACACCACTAAAGAGTGGGAAAGCGCTCCAAAACGAAAGAGAGGACAGTGCCCACCTAACCCCACAACAACACGATCGATCCCAACCGTTAATCTAGGGCATTGGATCCAACGGCCGGAAATCAAATCGCACGGCCTAACACTACTGAGGAATAGTGCGCGATCAAAGGTGGTTTCAAAGTCTATCACCTGCCACATGTAACAAGCTCTATGGAATCACTCCCACAATAACAAAACCATTAACCACTGATGAAATGCGTGATCACCAGAAAACCGTGCAAGCCAAGTTTTCCAAGCCCGAAAACGGAAAAGGGGAAGACATCCGGTAGCCTGAAAAATGAACCCTGCAATTTGAATGTTCCTGCTACAGAACTGAACTCCGGTAAGGTACTTTGGTGGGAAAATACCTAGCACCTTTTCAATCAAAGAACTGTGCATCCCTTCCGACTGCCTCCAGGGTAAAATGAAACCAAAATTTGCTTTTCTGTCAACCATGTGCATGCTGGACGGAAAACCAATACTGGCTGGAGAACTCAATCCGTGCTAGTCATCCTAGCCTAATTTCTGAATATTTCTTTATCTTCTGTGGCTTGTTCTTCGCAGAGAAATTTTATTCTATTTTGTGGTGTTTCCTGCCACTTTTACGCCATTTCACCATCAGTATTATTCACCCCTTGATTGGCAAGAAGATCTGCAAGTTTGTTGGCCGATCTACGAACGTGATTGAAACTCATCGTTCGAAGCTTCTGGAGGTGAACGTAGATTCTTTGGTAGACCTGTATTAATTTCCAGTATGTAAAGACTTTCTCTGGTCGAGATCCGCCATTGATTTTTTTCACAGAGTTAATGGTGATCTCTGAGTCTGCTTCAACAATAACATTTGAAACATGGTACTGGATCAGAAACTCAAGACATTGTTCCATAGCCATTAATTATGCCATATTATTTGTGGCTCTTCCCAAATGATAGTGAAAGATAAAGATGATACTGCCCTTATAATCTCTTAAAACTCCTACAAAACTTGCTGATCCCGGGTTTCCTTTTGAAGCCCCATCGATATTATATTTTAGATAGCTTTTCGGAGGAGGATGCCAGAAGTCCTTCTCTGTCTCAATAATTATGTTCTTCTTGCTCAGTCCTTGGGGAATAATTCCTTCCATTCCTAGTTGTCTAAGAGTTCTGAGCTCAACCTCAGAGGGGGGATTTTTAGGGAGATTGCGAACTGAGATACTCACAGTCTCCCTAAGCTGTTTTAGGATCGGATCAAAAAGTCTTAGAGGAATAACCTTTTCGTTCTTAAATATTCTTTTATTTCTTTCTTTCCAAACATTCCAGATAATGAAACTTGGTGTTAAGGCCCAGGCTAAGTTAAGGTACTCATTCTCCAAATAGTTACCTCTCCACTTTATTAGGGTATTTGTGATACTTCTCATGTCCCTGTCTGTTTGATGGAAAATGGTGGAGAAAGAATCCCACAACCAGGTGGTGTAGGAGCAACTGTTAAGAATGTGTTCCATGGTCTCCTCCTTCTCTTCACAAAGCCGGCATTTGGAAGGCCCCATTACCCCTCTTTTCCTTATGTTGTCCCACGTTAAAATTTTCTTATGATAAACCAGCCACATGAAAAGCTTGATCTTTATCCAACCTTGGTGCTTCCAATGGTGCTTCTAGGTATTTTCTGCAGCACTGGAATCAAGTTCCAGAAGAATACCTTTAGCTTCCTTGAGATTAAAGGTACCTTTATTGTTATTGCCCCATCTCAATTGATCCTGCCCTAAAATCATTCTTTGTTTCAGCAAGTTCTCCAGAGCCTCTAATTTTATTCTAATGGGGTTGTCATCTCTGCCCTCCATTTTCCTCCATCTTCTCCATTTTCTAGAGTTTTGAGTAGGATCCCAGAAATCCTTAACTTTGTTTAACCCTTGGACATTTGTTTTCTATTTGAGGCTTACAAATTCCTCTCATAAAAGCATAGATTCTTGTTGCCATTTGTCCTCCCAAAAGAGTGCAAGATCTCTTGCTCTAATTTCCCAAAAACTGTGATTTTGAACTAGACTTCTATTTTCCCAGGCTCTGTTCCAGATGTGAGATCCTTTTAAATTCCTAGACATCCTTATGAGTTCATTAGTGTGCCAAGAGTTGGCATATTTCTCTTTCCATATCCTTCCCCACTGTGTTGTTGGCTCTTGAACCCATCTCCACCAAAGCTTGGCTCCAAGCACTTTGTTGAGAATCTCCTGATCATCCAAACCCAGGCCCCCATGACTTTTAGGTTTACAGATTTTGTCCCAAGAAACCAGGGCCCACTTCTTCTTTGTTTCTTCCTTACCCCAGAAGAAATTTCTTTGTATATTCCTAAATTGTTCTAAAACCCCTTTGGGACCTAGGAGAGCTGATAACATAAAAACCGGGATGGATTGTAAAACCGCCTTTGTCAGAACAAACCGCCTAGCTAAATTCAAGACCCTGAAGGTCCAATTTCTGACTATGTCCTGCATCTTGTTAAGCACTTGTTCCCAGGTACTCTTATGCATAGGTTTGGCTGTGAGTGGGATTACTGAATACTTTGTGGGGAGGGAATCCCTTTGGAAGCCAAGAATTCTTGAGATATTTCTCTGAATATCAATATTAGTATTAAAGAAGAAGATTTTTTATTTGGAGAGATTGACTTCCATACCTGTAGCCATGGCAAAATCCTTCAGGATTTGATTATAGGCAGAAGCTTCTTTGACTGTGGGGATTCCTTGTAGCATGGTGTCATCTACAAATTGTTGGTGAGTCAGAGCTTGACCATTCTCAGATAAATGAAGACCTTTAATTTTGTCCAAATCCTTAGCATTTTTAATGGATCTACCTAGTCCTTCCATCATGAGGATAAAAAGAAAGGGAGAGAGCGGGTCTCCCTGCCTGAGGCCTCTCGAAGGAATGAAGATCTCTGAGGGAGAGCC
>APFE030038074.1:2140-61863 GCA_000404065.3 Pinus taeda
CTAAATATCTTAAACACATTTAATCCATTAATGTTAAGTGATTAGTAATAGCAAAAATTAGAATGAATTCTCATAAGTTTCATAGTGGAACAGATTGTTGGGCAGTTCATAAAACACCATGGATGGAAAGGATCTGCCATATATGTGAGAATAGGAACATCGAGGATGAAAACCACTTCCTCTTAGAGTGCCCCAGGGACAACCACATTAGATCTAAGTTTCACAATCTTTGTTACAATACTCACCTTCCTAGCCTTTTACAATGTCAAAATTATAGTGAGCTCGGGAGGCTTCTCTCCATGCTTTTTGAGCATAGGAATAAAATCTTAAATCAAAATAAATAATTTGTTTCTTTAGGTTCGATAGACCAATGTTTTGCCTCAGTGGACATTAACCACCATCATCATCATCAATAGTTATTGTAATTTTATCAATTATTTAAAAAAATTATTAAATAAATATCATATATAATTTTAAATATATTAAGCACATTTAATCAATTAATGTTTTATTAGGAGGAAAATTTAAAGATAGGGGCAAAAGCTGTTGTAGGGTTAGTTTTTAACGTCGAAGTACGAAGAAAATGAAATGCTCATAGCCATTCAAGATAACTTCAAACAATGAATGTTATAATTTTCCAATTCCTCACTAATTAAGGAGAAAGGGATGACCCAAGTGAGACTCTAATTGTACTATCCATGATCGGGGAGATTTCCTTGCAAAATATTAAAATATCAAGAACTGTAGTGAATAGTTAAAACTGTAGTCAATAGTTAAAAATATGGTGGCACGTTTGCATCTCCCTCGAAGGGAAACGCATTCGTACTCGACTGCTATTGTATCTGGGTACCTATCGCTTAATATTTTGCCTTAAATTCCTCGTTAAAAATAAATCACCCTCTTAGACTCAGAAGATCTGCAACTCCTACTACCTTCTCTATTTATCTACCTTCATGTTGGATCTCTCGTTGTAAATAACATCCCTCTATACTATTAATAGTTAATACCTCGATGGGGTGTTGGAACGCATGCACGAGGGAGAGGACAAGGTTTGCTACCTACCGTTATCTCAAGCTAAAAAGAAGAGGGTGATCTCGCCCACCATACCCATTCAATCACATGTTTACAAGTTATGATGATGCTTTCCTAGTATTGCTTCGCTACAATATTGGGATGCTAGTAGGATATTCCCTTCCATGCACCCAAATTTTGTTACACTTGTTAAAGAAGGCTCAAGCCCTCTTCACTTGGTCTTTCAACTTTCATTCTTTATAGTTGATTCGATACCTAGAAAATTTAAAATGTTTGCTTGGGTAACTACAATGGGTGAGAGCGTTGGCTTGTAGGATGGTCAATACTAGGATTCCATTGAGTTCTTATGGAACACATTTACACTGGGTCTGTAAGTAAAATTGTTGAATTTTGGTTCCTCTTGCGAGTATTGTAAATATAGTGTTATTGCTATTCTTTTAATTTGGAAAATTGGTTTTATCCCTTTTTGTGAAGACAACAAGCTATTGTTGTTTTTGGGGAGGTTATCTCGATCTTCTACAACTCAAGGAGAACCATTTATTCCCTAATTTTGTTTCCTATCCATCTCTATAATTTCTCGAGCTCTAGATACACTTGACCTCCATATTATTGATGTTTTTCTTCTTGCATGCTTTGTGTAGGCCTCCTTTTGGTCCTCGTTCCCTTTTCCTTCTCTTATATCCTATATCAGGTTTAGCGAGGAATTGGCCTTTCCCTAGCTCATTTCTACATAAATGTGTATGCGTGAGGCATGACATTAGTAGCCAAGGTCTTATCACAGACCTTGAGCATAATCGCAGGCCTAATTTGTAGTAGAAATTTACAATTCGACCACCACCCTAGAAATTCATGCTGAAATTCTTCTAGTTGCAGCTCAAACAATTCACAATTGAAATGCCTATTCAAACTTAGAGGTTAATGTTGACGTCTTTAATTGTGTCTCGGGTCCTAGACATACTAGTGGCCATAGACATCGATACTTCGACTCCATTACTCTGTAGTGACAGATGAAAACAACATTGGGCCGTGTTATCAAGGAAAAGCAAGAGGATTGTAATGAAATAGTTGTTTATCTTAATGATATCCAGTAGGTCCAACGACATCTACGATTTTTCCTCGTCAACCTAGATGCTCGATAGACACATATTGAAATGCATCTTTGGTGTTGGAGATATTCTTTAACAATCCCAAATAAAAAATATTCCTCTCCTCCTACTTCTTCTTAGAAATGATGAACATCCAAGTTCATTTTAATTTTGTGTTTATGTCTTATGAGTTTTATTTTATTTTTGTTTATGTTTTACAACTGTGGTCTATGTGGTATATTTAGCTACTATTTTGTAACATCTATGAGAACCATGACATTTGTCGTGGTCTAGTGATATTAAGTTTCTCTTTTATGTGGTTGTTATGCAACCAGCTCACAAAATAGAAGAAAACATAGATCAATGACTAAAAAGTTTGCCTCTTTAAGGGGTCAACCTCCTTTACATCACATAAATGAAGAATTCTTGGATGATTCAAATGACAATACCTCCTTGGTATATATAGGAGTCTAAGGGGTCATAATATAATTAGATCCTACATAAAAATAATAATGTAAGGGCACAACAGTAACAATATGGGTTCTACATGGTGACTACAATAACAATAAGTAGGCTACCATAACAATAACAATAAGGGAGGTACACTAGTATTACAGGGACATAGCATGCCCCTCTCCTTCAATAAAGTGTTGTGTCTGATGCTTGAGTAGTTCTGGATGCTTCTGTATAAAATTATCATCCACCCATGTGGAATCTTGAGCGAGTAACTTCATCCACTTAATGAGATACATTGAAATTGATATATCCCATAGCTTCGAGTTCTTATTTTTGTGACTGCTTCATGCTCCAATATGATTTTTCCTCCTAACAATATATTTTTAACTTAGATCTTGTCATGAATAACCTTCTTCAAGCATGAAACATGGAAAATGGAGTGTACTTGGGAACATGTAAGCAACTCCAATTTGTATTGGGCAATAGTACCAATGTTTTGCAACACCTTGTAAGGACCAGAGTACTTGGGTGGTAATTTATTTTCCTTCCTAAATTTCTTGAGTGAAATTTGTTTGTATGGTTGTAGCCATAAAAATACCTACTTGCCTATGTCAAAACTTGTTTCACTGTGATGTTGATCTTCCTGTTGTTTCATTTGATTTTGTGTGAGTGTGAGGTTATCTTTTTAAGAGTTGGAGAACTTATTGTTGATGCTCAATGATATATTACACTGCTTTAACCTTAGAATTTTCTCTTAAAGATCATGTGATGGACAATGGATGATATCCACAAAGTGCCATAAATGGAGTCATTTTTGCTACAGTATGGAAGGAAGTGTTATACCACCACTAAGCCAGAGCTAACCACTTAACACATTGTGTTTGTTTATTATATAAAAAAGATATAAGTTATCATTCCAAACATTTGTTCACTATCTTAGTTTGCCTATCAGATTGAGGGCGATAAGATGAGCTATGAGTTAAGAGTACCAAGGCAAGAGAATAATTTCATCCAAAAATGTCTAGTGAAAATGGGAATTCTATCACTTACAATAATCTTTGGGTTTCCATGTAGATCTTGAATTGTTTCCATAAATGCAATAGCAACAGTACTAGCTTTAAGATAAAGCACAAAAGTGTGCATACTTGGTAAGTCTATCAATTGCCACCATGATGACCATATTTGGATTTAGGTAAACCCATGATAAACTCCATTGAGACCTCCTCCCAACACTAACTTGGAATGTCTAAAGGTTGTAACATACCTAGGGTCTTAATTGTCTTAACATTAGTTTTTTGGCAAACCAAACATTCTGCCACAAAATTCTGAATATCATATTTAAATCCATCTAAAAATAATTCATTCTCAACCATGTGGTAAGTTTTTAAAAATCCTGAGTGCCCTCCTAAAGTAGATTTTTTCAATTCCGAAAGGATCTTTTGTTTGAGTTGGTAATTCTTACATACATATAAGGGATATTTGTACCATAATTGATCATTTTTCTAGATCAATGTATTATATGTACTAGGATTTTGTTGCAATTTTTGAATGAGTGTCCACACCTCTTCATCATTCTTCCATTCCTACCTTGCTTCAATTATCTAGTCAGGTTGGATAACAGAAATGCAATA
The DNA here is from genome assembly GCA_000404065.3 of Pinus taeda. Classification (NCBI taxonomy): domain Eukaryota; kingdom Viridiplantae; phylum Streptophyta; class Pinopsida; order Pinales; family Pinaceae; genus Pinus; species Pinus taeda. The sequence goes on from APFE030038074.1 coordinate 6,345, forward strand.
GAGAAATGCTTCCACATCCTTTTCCTTTCTTCAAAGTGCATCTGCAAGGACATTTTTCTTCCCTCTTTTGAGGTTGATTTCAAAGTCATAACCCAACATCTTAGTGACCCATTTTTGTTGCTCTTCAGAAAAGAAATATTTGTTCCAAAAAATATTAAAATTTCATGATTTGTTTTTACCTTGAAGTGTCCTCCCTTTAGGTAAGGGCGCCATTGCTTTAGATCATGTAGTATTTCCAACATTTCATTCTCATAAATAGGTATGTGTAAATACTTTCCTTTGATTGGAATTTTCAAAAGAAATGGATATTCATATTTGCATTAAAACATCACCAATTCCATTTCCTGAGGCATCACATTCCACCATAAAGGTTTTTGTGAAGTCTAGAGTAGCTAAAACTTGAGCTTGGCACATTGTCTCTTCAAAATTTTCAAAACACTTGTTTCTTCTGGAGTCCAAAAAATTGCATTTTTCTTCAGTAATGTTGTTAGAGGTGTTTTTATTTTCACATAATTGTTAACAAACTTGTGATAATACCATGTGAACCCGAGCAATCCTCAAGGATGCATTAGTGTTGTGGGAATTTTTCATTCCTTCATGGCTTTAATTTCTTGAGGATCTACCTTACACCCTCATTTGATACAATTTGACCCAAATATTTCACCTCCTGTACCCCAAAGAAATATTTGGAAGTTTTTGCATACAATTATTTCTTCTCCAATAGTTTTAGCACCCTCTCAACATGATTATCATAATCCTTCCAAGACTTGTTGTAGATTAGTATATCATTAAAAAATACTAACATGAGTTTTCTAAAGGTTTGAAAATGGAATTCATCAAACCTTGAACTGTGGAATGTGCATTACTAATGCCAAAAGGCATGACCAAAAAATCATAATGACCTTCATGAGTTTTGAATGTTATTTTTAGAATGTCTTTAGTCTTCATTGTAATTTGAAGATATCCTGATCGAAGATCTAGCTTGGTGAAGTAAATTTCTCCATGTAATTCATCCAAAAATTCATTAATGATAAGAATGGAAAATTTATCTTTAATAGTGACCTTCTTGAGCTCCCTATAATCTAGACACATACACCATGATCCATCCTTCTTGGTACAGTAGAGAAAGAACTTTGGCTAGGTTGAATTGTACCTACCTCTAGCATTTCTGCAACCATATGTTCAATTTCACTCTTTTGGGCATAAGTATATCTATAAGTTTTGATTTTTGGATCAACACTTCCTAGAATCAAGTGAATAGCATGATCATGATCACTAATAGCTAGGGGGCCCTTGTGTGTCTCAAATACCTTAGAATGATTGTCCAAGATTCTTCATATATTTTCAGAAACATATTATTTTGATGTTTGAACATCTAGTGAGCATAATTGTGCAATAATTCCTCGTTATTATTTCCTAAAACGTTTTATGATGTCGTTACAGCTAATTATCTTCCACAGTTTCCCTATGATGCCCCTTAATGAAATTTCCTTTCCTTCCATGGAAAAGCAACAAATATTCTTAAAAATTAAAATGTATTGTCCCCAAAGTTTGTAGCCATTGGACTCCTAATACAACATCAGTAACAACAATTGGAATGGAAAGAATTAGACTATTTAATACATATTTCCCAATGGTCAGATTGGTATTACAACACTTCCCTTACAAACTTATAGTTCTTACATTTGCAACCATCACTTCACATTTTGGTTCTCAATCTAGAAAGAAATTAAATTCCTGAGTTATCTTCCAAGGCATAAAATTATGGGTACTTCCCGAACTATATTTAGAGATTGAGGGGTGGTTATTCCTTCCAATGCATTACAAGATATGGCAGGATTCATTTCTTCTTTCCCTGGGGTTGGTTCTCGGTGTATATCCTCTTCTTTTGATTTTTTTTGTTCCTTTTCTTCCTCCTCTTCACAATCTATGTAAGATAATTTCTTCTCAGCACACTTATGAACCTAAATGTACTTTCTAGCACAGTTGTAACAAATCCCTTTTTCTCCTTTTTCCTCCAGTTGTTTTAGCGTCAACCTTGTAAGTTGTGGGAGGCTAAGAGACACAACACTTCCATATTATAGTTGTGAGTGGTAGACTTCCTTATCGCCATAAATTTTCTTTCAATTTTCTTGCAACCTTAAATGTCTTCTCCATTGAATCAGGTTCCCACAGGTGAACCTCGTCTTGGATGTTATCCTTTAAAGTCCCTATGAACACAGCCATCTTATTCTCATTTGGAATATCATTTACCTTGATATTCAATATTTGGAATTCCTCAATGTGCTTTGTCATTGAACCCTTTTGTTTGAGATTTGTTAGTTCGCTAAAGAAGGTATTGCTCTTTGTATCCTCATAATATGCTACCAATTGTTCCACAAAAATTGTACAAGTGACAATTGATTTACAAGAACAAGGACATCAATACCACAAAAAGTAATTTTGTTCTGAATATAAAGATGCAATGTGTACCTTTTGTGTGTGTGACACATTATGTCAATCAAAGAATTGTTTCATTTGCAGTATCCATGTTATGGGATCCTTTCCATCAAAATTCCTCATATCTATCTTTGGAATGTGATGAATCTTAAACCCAATATTGGAGTCTCTAAAATCACAATTCATATTTCTTTTTTCCTCATCATGATTTTCATGAATTACTATTGTCACCACTGGGAAGCCTTTCTTCTAGCAACTTTGCTAAACCTTCCTTCAACCCTTCTCTCTCAACATTCATTGTTGTTTCCATGTCTTCTTTTAAACCATCATTTAAAAATCCCATGTCCCTTTTTATACCATCAATAATAACCTTCGTCATGGTTTCTAATCATTTTTGTTACCTTTTGCGAGAGTGAAATTTTTTGCACTTGGTCTCGTAATTTTGATATATCATGTTGCATTTCTTCCTCTTCTTCATGCGTCATAGTAGAGATTTTTGGTTGCTTGCTAGGTGTATCGACTTTTTTTTGTTTTGAGGCATTATGGAATCAAACAAAGATATTTATGCTTCACTATGCCCTTTGAATAACTTCAAACTGATTTTTCAGACAAAAGTTATGAATTTTTTTTTTTAAATGCATACATTTTTCTTGCTTTTAGGAGATTGATCTTGAAACTATTTTATCTCTGTAATTTTGGCCTCTGAAGGTATAAAAGTTTGTTTTGTGCAGCCCTATGAGTATTATTTGCAATGCCCCAAGTCATACCCATATTGGATTCTTCAAGGGAAAGTTATGCCAAATATCCCACGATGTCTTCATTGTGGACTAATTTAGTAGAGCGAAATTATATAGGATGCCACGTGTGATTGCTTCAACCTTTAACCCTAAAATTGAAGCACGTGATACTAAAATCCATGCTATTTTAGTCATGTTTTATGAAATTCAAATCCAATACTCTGTGAAAAAATTATGACGATTTTTCCTCGGTCACTTGTTTAAGAATGATTTTTTGAATGTGAAAAAACCTATATTCTTCAAACAATATCTTAGAAAATATAGCGAATGAAGATCTGAAATTATTACAAATAGTTCATTGATATTTCTTCTCCACTTGATAGAAATTTCATCTTCTGAAGCCTCCTAGAAAAAGAATTATATTTAAAATTCCTGGATGACATATTTGAAGAAACAAAACCCTAGAATCCAATGCCTTGATACCAAATGCTATGCAACCAAATCATGAAACGGAAGAAAAAAAAGATCAATGACTTAAAAATAGCTGATTTTATGGGTCAACTTCCTTTACATCACATATATGAATAATTATTGGATAGTTTGAATTGCTAAACCTGCTTGGTATATAGGAGTCTAAGGGATCATAATATAATGAGAGCCTACATAAAAATAATAATGTAAGGGCACAACAATAACAATAGTGGGCTTCTATGGGGCTCAACAATAATAATACGGGGGCTACATGGGAACAACAACAAAAATAAGGGGCTACACTAACAATAAAAATAAGGGGCTACACTAACAATAAAAATAAGGGAGGTACACTAGTATTATAGGGAGCTAACTTTGGTTCACGATCTCTTGAGATCGGTCCTCACTATGTCCACAAAATATTTGTACCAGGAATATCTACTCGAAAAGATCACTTCCTGTTGACTCAAACACAGATCTCGGCCTTCAGAATGTCGAGAGAATTGAACTTGTGGCCTCTCAATATCATAGGTTCCTTTAAAAATAGAGACTCAACTGTCTATCTAACCCTTGGGACTATGATGTAATGATAGTCATGTTGTAGTTTTGATTTTCTACACAGGCCTGTGAATAAACTCCATGATGAAAATTGATTTCATTGATGTGAATTCATTCATTTATGCAAACATAAGGTAGTCACGACATAGTTCTGTCTCGATAAATTATTATAGGAAAAGTAAAAACTAATAACTAATTACTATTGTACAAACATAATCCCAAAGGATTACTTAAAATTCCCCCCTTAATCTAAAGTGGCATATGACATGCCAAGCCACATTTTGAACTTTTTAAACTTTTTACATCTAAGTTCTTTGGTAAAGATATCTGTGATTTTTTTTGAAGTAGGACAATATGTCAGATGAATGACTTTGGCCTCTACATAATGTCGAATCACGTGATATTTTTTGTTGATATGTTTTCTTCAATCATGAAATTTAGAATTCTTTCCCAATTGAATTCTAGAATAATTTTCAATGAATAGAGGATTTGAATACTTTTGTTTTTCCTGCAAATATTGAACTATTTTGCAAAGCCAAACTATTTCTTTTGTAGCTTGAGCTACTGTAACATATTTGTCTTTGGTATTAAAATCAACAAGAATGTATTGTTTTCGTGATCTCCAACTAATAGTTTTTTATCTAAGATTCATGAAATAACTAGAAGTAGAGACCCCATGCTCCTTATCTCCATTAAAATCAGAATCTGAATAGCCAGTGAGATGGAAGTCTAAATTTTTTGAATATTTGATTCCATATGGCTGCGTTCTTTTCAAATATTTTAGCACTCATTTTTCTATGGCCCAATCACCTTTAGAGAATTGATGGATAAACCTAGAAAGTATTCCTACAACAAAATCTATGTTAGTACAAGTAGTAGTAAGAAAATTTAAACTTTCAATAGGCTTCTTGTACTTTGTTGGAAATCCAAATGCACTTCTTTCATTTGAAGTGAGATTTATATTATGCTCTATTGGAGTAGAAACATGATTAAATTCCAAACTTATTCAACAATTGTCCAATATAAATAAAATTATGTTTGGGTTTTTTATCAACTTCAATATCTAAATAGTAATGAAGCAAACCCAAATCTGCCATATCAAAATTATTTTATACTTCCCTTTTACCAGATGTTATATAATCATCATTGTTCCATGTTATTATCAAGTCATCAACATAGACAACTATATATACACCTGATATTTCAACTTTTATGACAAAAATAATTGAATCATCTAGGTCAAAAAGCTTATAAATCAGTTTGAGAAGATGTTCCGTTAACTTCTAATACCATGCATGGGATGCTTGTTTCAAACTATACAACACATTCACTAATTTGCATACCTTATGTTCTTTTCCTTTAACTGGAAAAACCTCTAGCTTAAACATATAGACATAGCCCAAATCTGAAAAAAAACAATATTATCATCCAAGCTTTCTTCAGCAAAACATTATCATTATCCACGGTTAAAGATGGAAAATCCACATATTGATTTAGAATGGGAATCCCCCCTTCAAGATGTGGAAGATCATTATTTGATTCATAACAAAACTTCTGAGAAGTGAATTTATCCAAATGACTAAGTTTTCTATCAATAGTGGAAGCATCTTTAGTAGATTCAAGAAAAATTACATCTCATGATAGAATAAATTTTGCATTCTGCTCATCAGATAACATGTATGTTGTAGAAGTACTAAAATATCGTAAGAAAATATATTTGCAACTCTTGGAACCCAATTTTTTGCGTTGATGCTTAGGAATCAATGCATAGCATACAAAACCAAAAACTCTAAAATGTTGAACAATAGGAAGGCGATTATACCAAATTTCATAAGGATACTTATTATTTATGACTTAAGAAGGAAAACTATTGTGAATATAGGTTGCACAAAGTACTACTTCTCCCCAAAACATTAACCTAAAATTCTTAAAAAACATCATTGATCTCACCATGTTTCGCAGAGTCATGTTCATACATTTTGAAACACCATTTTGTTGCAGATCACAAGGAGTTGTAGTTTCAAGTTTGATTCTTTTGCCTTGCAAATACTTCTCAAAAGCATGAGATGTGTATTCACCACCATTATTCGATCGTAGAGTGCCTATGTTAAGTTTAGTTTCATTTTTAGTTGATAAATGAACATTTTCAAAAGTTTCAAAAACTTGTGATTTATCTTTCAATTGATAAAACCAACACATCCTTGAGTAGTCACTAATAAAAGCTAGCATATACTTATCACCATTGGAAGATAGAACAGGCATACGCCCACATAAATCAGAATGTATGAGATGTAAATTTCTGGAATCTGTAGAAGTATATTTACGAAAAGGTTTCCATTACTGTGCTTTCCTAAAATAGAATCATCACATGGAGTAAGTTTTCTTGGAATAGTAGGAATCCTTTAATGCGTTGTTGTCTCATAATCCTGATTCCATCATAATTTATATGACCAAAATGAGCATGCCATAAACAAAATTCAAGACATGGTATCACATTGTTGAGCCTTCATGTTTCAAGAGTTTGTCTTCTTCAACACCAGTCATAACAATGATATTATCAAATCCTCTACAAATATCTACTACACCATCAAAAATATGTATAGACTTCCCTTATCGGCTGATATGTATGAGAGACATCAAATTTATTTGAAATTGAGGAATCTAAAGAACATCTTGTAGAATATAATCAATAGCTCTAGATATTTTCAACCAAATAGATCTAATTCTTGAAGGGATTACTTGTGATTTGTCAATAAAAGAGACTACGGCATCGATATTATCAATAAAAGTTTCAATAAAATCTATTCTGAAGTTATATGACAAGTGGCTCCAATTTCCAATTCCCAAGTATCTTTCCAATCAGATAAAATATTGCTAAATACATCATTTATACTGAAATTACAATGTGTGGAGATATAGTGGACACATTTTAGTGGTTTTCCTTTGTCTAAAGGTGGTTTCTCTTTCTTTTTGCAAAATTTCTCTCTCTTCTCCTTGATCTTCTCCTAAGGAGTGTGCCAATTCATGGCAGTGTGACTAAGTTTACCATACATGTAGCACTTAACAATTTGTTTATCATTCTGATTTTTTTTGTTTCTTTTCACCTTGATTATAATCACCTTGCCTATCACTTTGCTCATAATTATCCCTCCTGCCTCAAAATATTACACAAGGAAAACCAAAAAAATGTTATTTCAGTATAATTTACTTTAATATATAACTTCAAAGAACCCAATCTCACACAATAATTCCAAAAAGTAATAATATTTCCCTAAAAAATCGGAAGCCCACAAATTTCAATTTTTACACTATTTCAATTTCTGCGAAATGACTTAGAACAATGAGTGCTTCTACAGAACACATATGTCAATACAAAAAATGCCATCTTTTCCAAGATCCCAAAATCAACCATCGAAAAACTGTAAAATCCACTTGAATAAAAAAATATAAATTGTATTATCAACATATAGGAAAATCTGCACTCATTCGAATACGCTCGACCAAATACATATTATGGACTCCAAATGGTTCTTACGCTTGACTTAAAGACCTCTAGTTTTTATCGATCACAACCAACACATATTCATGTAAAAAATGCTATATTTTTTCTCCAAATTTCGGCTATATTGTTCAATAAGTAAAGGGAATTATTCATCAAAGCCAAAGATATTTGAAGTATGGTAGCTGATTTGCATAGAACCTTACTTTATGGCAGTATTTTCATGTACACTGCAGATAAGAAGAGTCCCAATGGAAAATTGTGCGTTCTGTATTAAGTGTTCCCCATATCATTTTAATAGATCATCATATCAATAAACCCCCTTTTTTTAAAACTCATACAAGCCACTAGTTCAAACCCAACCTTCATAGACTACATAATTGAAACTTTGGACCATGAAAGGTGTGACCACAATAATTCATAGTCTAGACTATGAAGGGTGTGAGTGAAAGGTTATCAAAGTTGTATCCTCTATGTTAGGAGTAAAAAGAGTGCATATAAACAAAATGATGAAAAAAATAAAGTCACAAGATATGTGGAGCCAAATTAGGTTCTTTTCAATACCATCAAAAACCCTTCAAAACGAAACATAAAATGAATATTATAATCAATCGCTCAACAACTTCATCTCTTCCATTGTGAACTCCAATTACTAGGTAGCATTCAGTCAAGCATTACGATGAAACATATCTCTTCGTCATCCATGATAGCAATATTAAGCAAAATTTGTTGTAACAATTACAATTTTTTTTATATTTTCTTGTACGTGTATATGTGTGCAATATAATCCTAAAAACATATGTTGACAAGACTCAAGAGCCAATAAAAATAGTCCAACTTACACCTTCACTTAGTCACATGTCCACCTTTGCATGAGTAGGGAAACCCTTCCAATGGGAGTTCCAATAAGGGAGATGTTGACAATGGTCCCATTGTAGACAGGCTCGTGAATAAACTCCATGATGAAAATTGATTTCATTGATATGAATTCATTCATTTATACAAACAGAATGTAGGTATGAGTTAGTTTTGTACTATCTGAGTAACTTATTAATGGAAAAGTACAGACTAAAATCTAATTACTACTGTACAAACATAATTCTCAAGGATTATTTAACAAATTTGGTTTGTTTTTAGACACAAAAGAATTGCAAAGTATCTACACTCTGGCTATTTTTTTATTTATTTAATTTTATTTAATTTATTTTTTTCAGAAGAAAAAACTATTGAATATATTATATAAAGATAGACCAATACATATTATTTGATCATGAATGATCAACATTTATTTGTCATCGAAATTTTTTTATTATCTAAAATCCCTTTACAAAATGTGCACTATCCAAGACAACCATAGAAAGAAAACTACAAAAAATCCAAAAATTGTAACATTTATTCATAAATAAGACCATTTTTTCAACTCATGATAAACTCAGAGAAAATATTTTCACCAAACATTATAACACAAACAAACAAAAATTTTGTAAAATAGGTGCCACTATGGAAAGTCAGTGAGGCCCTCTTCTAGAACTGTGTCATCCATATAGTAGTAGAACCTCAAGGCGCTCTTCACATTTGTAAGTCATAAATTGGACAGAGTAACTATAGTCTTATTTTCTTCCCTGAGAACATGTTATATGTAAATTCTTTGAAAATATATGATAGGATCCCTAATATGTTCCATCCAGCCCCGGAGGTCTAGTGGATGAAAGATAGAGATACGAAAATACCATCAATAAGATTTTTTGAATCTTCGTAGATGTGGATAATATCCGAATATTTCTCCCTAGCAAACCAGAGAAGCCCCCAAAAAGCCAATGTTTCTTCCCTATAGTTTGAACCCATCCCACCATGCCAATGTAGCTTGTAGTGTCGGCACTGACACTAAGCGAAACCCCCCACTGACACTGTCCCTACTAGGCATGACCATCAAAGAAGCTTGCCAGTAGAAAATTCTACCAATGCACATACTGTGATGAAATATCCTTTCTGACCAAGGTACGGGGTTCTTGTGCCTCCATATAGGTGAGAATTTTGGAGCATATATGAATACAGTTAATATAAACATGTTCAAATATATATTTGTTTTGCACCCTCCAAGTTTTCCATATGACAAAAAAAGGGACGTATTTGTGTGATCCATTTCTGAATGTCCAACATTGTAAACAAAGTTCAACTGAAGTGAAATTAAAGTAAGGAATCCTGCAATAAGAGAGAATTTTTGACCAGATCTTAAGAGAGATTTTCCAAGAGAGAAATATGTGTAAAACTAACTCACTTTCATCACCGCACAGGGGGCGCCATCCAAGGCCATGGTAACCCTGTTTTCTAATATAATTATATTTAATACTCATAATGTACTTGTAGTTGTTAGCTACCACAACAAAGGCTCGTTGGAGTATTCTAGCACATATGAGTGAGTCTCCTCTCGTGTTTCTGCAGATCCCAGCCTGTCTAATATAATGAATGTAACCATTCCATTCCAATGCTTTATATCCATGTAAACCAATCTCATCCATCATTTTCCAAATCGGATGTAGCCCATTCCATCTCCTGACAACATGCTCCAAGAAAAATAGACCCTATGATGTAGTGCCATCAGAAAGGCAAGTCAAATTTTAGAAACCCATTATATTGTCCCGACCAATAATGATCTTATTACCCTTTCCAAATGACTATTTAATCCATGCAAAAACCAATGCTTAATCTTTTGAGAGCTCAGCCAAATGTATTAACCCTCCTTTTTTCCAATTTCATCTACTCTAAGCTAGTCTTTGAAGTCTTTTCTCTTATGATATTTTCCCTTAATTATCTCTCCCCATATACTAGCACCAAATAAAGCCCACCATAGTGACTTTAAGAGAAATCACCATCCAAATATTTTGGTGTTCAATATACCCTAACCTCCAAGTTCATTTGGCCTAGAAATAGTTTCCCAGTTGACCAAATGGAATTTCCAAACAACATCAATGCCAGACCATAAAAAAAGGATAATATAGAACAGATATCGGTAATAATATGTGATGTAAGTGCAAATAAATTCACCTACTATGTATACAATTTCTACAGGATGGCTTGGAATAGAGTGCATCTACCACGAAGAGAAATCCAATGATGTGCCTAGCACTTAATTTTAGTTTGGAACTTTGGCAGTAGCTATGTCCAATCCCTAGATCTGTAATTGTTTGGCTTTAGTCTAGATCCCAAATAAGTAAATCCATCCTTTAGTGTTCCGGTGCCAACACCAAACATTCCAGCAATATAGTCTATCTCTATATGGTCTCCCCTTGAGAATATAAGTATGGGATTTTGACCATTTGCAAGTAGTCTTAATGCCTCACCATAATGGTGGAAATTTTCATGTAATAACATCCACTATACCCTCGATATGATCCCAAAAGTAATAATGTCATCAATGAAAAATAAGTAAGAAATACTTAGCTCATGTGGCATTCTCAATCCACAGAAAGTCTGCAAAATGTTCGCCACACTTATCTTCTGACTATTGCCATCCATAACAAGAATGAAAAGAAGATGTTAGAGATAGCACCCTTGCTACAGCCCTCAGGCCGCCCAAATTGTTTTGTGGTGTATCCATTTATAAGAACTATAAACCATGCATTTATCACACATTCCATTATCCACTGCACACTGTGTATATATTACCCAATCTTCAAGAGGATTATCCTCAGGAAGGACTAATCGATGCAGTCATAAGCCTTATTTAAATCGACCTTCATAACCATCCCTTCCAATTTCTTGGTATATATGGATTATGCACTCTTGAGCTCTGGAAATGACGTCATGTGTCGACCTATTATGGAGAAAACCAAATTATTCCATGTATATGTGAACCGATAATATCCCCTTGATATGTTCCGTAATGATCTTCGAGATAAACTTATAAGTAATACTGCATAGAGATATCAGCCTAAATTCTAAAAAGGAAGATGGATTCAATAGCTTCAGGATAAATGCAATGAAAGTTGAATTTATGAATCCCGAAATGCACCCTATGATCCGAGATTCCTCTACCATCTCTAATAGCTCTTGTCCCACAAGATCAAAGAAATGTAAACAAGATTCCATTGTCTAGCCATCCCACCCTAGACATTTATCTTTTACAAAAGACTTTAGAACTGATTATATTTCATCAATATACATCAACCAAAATAGTGCTTCATTTGTTTTAGCATTGAACATTAAAGGATATTCTTCCACAACCCAAAGTTGATCTTCAATTTTGACTTCTACCCTAGCTTTGAAGTGGTTATGAAAGAATGGTATAGTTGTGCTTTGTATCTCTTTAGTGGAATAAACATAGTTCTCCACAACTCCCTTGATATGTGAAATAGTATTTATATTATTTTTGTGGCATGAAAATTGGTGAAAGAATTTTATATTTTTGTCCCCCTCTCTGATCCATAAATCCATACCTTTCAATTCCGAAGAATATTCTTGCATTTAAAGTATGTGACTTTTCCTCTCTTCCAATTCTTTCACACATTCCATAGTCTGATATGTGGGAATCGTATGCACCATATTGTCCCCAATTCTCCTAATTTCCTCAATTAGAACCTTCAATTCCTTGTACATTTTGTTCTTTTTTAGTCGCTCCCATATTCGGACTTGGCTCTTCAAGGAATTTAATTTTAGAGAGATATTATCCATTGTCAGCAACCTCGATGGAAAAATATATGAATTCCAAGTAGTCAAAACCAGAATTTTAAAGTCTTCATCCTCGAGCTATATTCTATTAAAGTTGAAAGGTATACCTTTCTGAACTCATTGTGTTCTGTTGGCATTATGGCACAGGTTTGGAGCCATGGCATAGGTGTTGTCCTTGATGGTAACTCTCTTTGGTAACAGATCTCAGTTCAAGCTTCCAGAATGAAGGAAAAGACATATACGCAGGTTCATCTAGACTAAGACACGTATACACGCGGGTTAGACGTTACAAAGGCGCGTATATGTTGGAGAACTTACCTTTGGTCCGTGGTAGTTATTCCTTGGTATTTGAACCTATGGTTTTGGACCATGGTACCTCGTCAGAAGTGTTGATCCCAAGTATTGGGTCCGTGGTATTGGTTTATTATGGTTCTGGACCGTGGTATTGTGGAAGGCCTAAGAGTATAAAAGAGGAAGGAGATCATGTGGAAAACGATCATCTGAATTATTATTGAATATTTGATAAAATGCTAGATCTGGAATACTGGTAATTGGGTTATGGTTCAGATCTAGATCTGAATGAAGGAGGAACCTTAGCGCAAAGAGAAGGATAAGTTATATTGATGGGTCATAATCTTTAAGCTTTAATGGTAGTATCTTTGTATGATTTTGGTCTGTTATATGTGGCACTTTCTTGATCTATAACACTGATAATCTGGGTTAATTAGTATTTGAATATATGAAGGAGTGAATTATCCTTTATAGATCTGTACGCAGGTTCAGTGAAGCGAAGGCGCATATACATGTTGGTTTAGTGAATGAAAACAATGTATACATAGATTTTGGTGTGTGGTTTCTGGTACTATGTTTTGCGTACAGCTTTCAAAGAAGTATCTACTTGATTCAGATCTAATTGGTGAAAAGGAGATTGGTTTATTCTTGATGATTGATTGATGTTCATGGATCCAGTCTGAAAATTTATGAAACATGGTCCCTGGAAGAAAGAGAAGGTTGTAACCTTTTGTAGGCCAGCACCTATGTACTAGTATCTTGGCTAGTGCAAGAGCTAAAAGGGGTTGTAGCCCCCTTCCAGGAGAAGCTGGAGAACGAGAGAGGGTTGTAGCTCTCTGTAGGTTGCAGCTTGCATACTGGTAAAGGACTGCACCAGCACATTGTAAAAGAAATTTCTAATTTAAAAGAAGATAGAGACGAATTGCAGCAGGTGGTTTTCACCCACATTGGGTTTCCACCTTATATCTTGTGTTCTTTTGTGTGATTGTCTTTCCACTCTGTTTTACTGTTTCTGGTTACTGGTCATTTGATTCTGAAACACAGATTAACAATCAACATCAGAAAGATAAAGTAAATTAAAACTTTTCTTTGTATACACGGGTTTCCTTCTACATAGTTGTGTATATACGCGGGTTTAATTAACTGAAGTAGCGTATATCATTTGATTTTGAAAAAGGAATATTTGACTTAATAATACTGATTCAGCCCCCCCTCTAAGTATTATTTCCAACAATTGGTATTAGAGCAGGTCCTTAAGAAGAAGCTTGATCGCTTGAAGGAAGATCTTTCATCAAGAGCAACTACGAGAGGGAAGCATCAATCAGGCCACCAATTTTTGATGGGACAAGCTTCGTATATTGGAAGGTAAGAGTTACTACCTATCTTCAATCTCTTGGTAGAGAAGTCTGGGATATCATAGATACAGGGTATACTTTTCCATTAGCAACTCCTAAAGATCTAGGGTGAGAAGAAAAAATATGAAACAAATGTAAAGGCAGTCAATACTCTATTAGGATGTCTATCTCAATTAGAATTTTTCAAGGTTATGCAGTATAAATCTGCAAAAGAAATATGGGACAAGATTGTACCCGGCTATGAAGGAGATGATCCAGTAAAACGAGCAAAACTTCATACCCTCAGAATTCAGTATGAAAATCTCAGAATGCATAATGATGAAAGTGTGGCTAACTATTTTCTTCGTGTGGATGAGATTGCTAATTGTATGAAAAACTTGGGTGAAGAAATAAAAGAGGCTATTGTGGTTGAAAAAGTTCTAAGATCTTTGTCCCCTAAGTTTGAATCTAAAGTTTCTGTAATAGAAGAAAAGGAGAATCTACGAAACCTTACAATGTCACAGCTTCACGGGATTCTAACTGCTTATGAAATGAGGAAAGGAGGACCATCGGACAGGAGAGAAGCCTCTTTCAAGGCTTTAGGAAAAGGAGACTACTATGAGTTAGGACATGCGACAGAAGAGGAAGAAGAATCAAATTTTGTCAAAAACCTTCAACGGTGTACTAGAAGATTCGGAGGTAAGTTACCTTTCAAATGCTTTGCTTGTGGGAGAGTCGGTCACTATGCTGCCAAATGTCCTCATAAGGATAAAACTATCAAAGGGAAGGAACCTGTTAGATGGAACAAGAAATAGAATAAAAATTACTACACTCATGAAGATAGTGATTGTCTTTCAAATAGTGATGAAGATGAACGAGGTAATAACTATAAACTTTTAATGGCTTTTGAAGATGATGATTACATGGATGCTATAGATGCGGATGGCTTTTATGAAGAGATTTTTAGACTCATAACATGTTTAGAAGAAAAGAATGTGATCATTGATACTCTGCAATTCCAACTTGATGAAAAAGAAAAATTTCTTGAGAAGTTAGAATGTGAAATTGTTGGCCTTAGAAAAGAAATTGAGAAAACAAAGGCTCTTAATCTTAAATTTGTTAAAGGATCTGAAACTCTAGATGAGATTATCAATGTACAGTGCTCTCCACTAATCAAGACTGGTCTGGGGTATAATGGAGAAGCATCTCAAGCATCCACCTCAAAGAGTTATCTCGATGCAACAAGGTGGAATGAGCAAAAGCCCAATGGAGATCACCAGGTAAAACAGGGACGAATTACATCAAGAATAAACAAAGACTACCAGGTAAATCAGGGGAAATCCACCTTAAGGATGAACACAAGCTACAACCAGCCACATGTAAAATCTTCTCAATTTGCCTCAAGAATGGATGACAATAGAAACTACAATCATTTGGCAGGTAGATTTGATAATCAGAGGAGTTTCTTCAATGACCAATGTTTCTCTTGCCATAACTTTGGCCACAAAGCAGCTCAATGTGTTGCCTATAAGACAATCATGACTGGAGAAGCTCAAAAACAAAGAAGTATGACTGGAATCACAAAAAGGACCTATAAAAAATTTTCTGCCTTTGAAAATGAAATTGAATGTTCTATTTGTAATAACTTCAGTCATGAAGATTTTGAATGCAAGAGTAGGTTTTGGAGGACAACTCAGAAGAAACAAACGTCAAGTGCCAGAACATGGAGAATGAAGGAACCGCAACCAAAAAGATGTGGGATAGCTTTATATCCAGAAGGACAATAAAATCAATCGTACACTGACAGTGGATGTTCAAAGCATATGACAAGTGATAAAGAAAAACTTGAATCATATAGTGTTTTAGAAAAGAGAAAGAAAGTTTCTTTTGGAAATGATACCCCTGCAGTCATAAAAGGAAAAAGCACTGCTCAATTGAAAGAAAAGGTCAAAGCCGGAAATGTTTTGTATGTTGATGGCTTGAAGCATAATCTACTGAGTGTCAGTTAGATGTGCGATCAAGGAACCGAGGTAATATTTCTATCAAATGGGTGTAGCGCTCGTGATCTTGATACAGGAGAAACAGTGATCAAAGGCAGAAGAACTCCAAATAATTTATACATATTTGAAGAAGGACAACAACAATGCTATTTTAGCAAGGATGATGAACACTGGTTCTGGCACCAGAGGTTTGGGCATCTAAGCTTCTCACAAATCAGGAAAGCATGCAAATACCAGGCAGTTCGTGGTCTTCGAGATATCAAAATTCCAGACAACACTATATGCAAATCATATCAGTCTGGTAAACAAACCAGAACTAACTTCCCTGAGAGGGAAGGATCAGCCAGCAGGCCTCTTGAGCTAGTCCATACAGATGTATCTAGTCCATTTAGGACAAGGTCACCTCAAGGAGAAGAATACTTTATATTATTCATAGACGACTTCTCCGGGATGGTTTCGTTACGACTTATGAAGCACAAAGATGAAGCATTCGACAAATTCAAACCTTTCAAAGCCTTGGCTGAAAACGAATCAGATCACAAAATTAGGTGCCTTGGGTCTGACAGAGGTGGGGAGTTTACCTCAAATGAATTTTTCTATTTATTTGAAGAACATGGAATAAGAATGGAATTCTCTACAGCTAGGACTCCTCGGCAAAATGGAGTGGTGGAAAGAATGAATAGAGCGGTTCAACAAATGGCTCGTGCTATGCTTGATGAGTCTGGAACTCCTGCGACCTTTTGGGGTGAAGCTGCATTTTTTGCAGTTGTTATTCTCAACAAAACAAATGTCTGAGCGAACAACAATCAAACTCCTCATGAGCTCTGGTACGGTGAGACTCCTTCGGTAAAGCATTTCAAAATTTTTGGAAGCAAATGCTATATTAAGAATAATGATGAACAGCTTGGAAAACTTGAACCTAGAGCAGATGAAGGCATTCTCCTTGGTTACTCTCCCCACAGAAAAGCATATAAGTGTTACAATAAAAGACTTGGAAGAATTGTTGATAGCATTGATGTAGTGGTTGATGAAAAAGGATACATTGCTAGGCAAGTAAATTATGAAAATATCGAAGAAGATGAAGACTGCTCTCAAAATCAAACTGATGATGAAGAAGAACCTCAAGAGGCACCAGAGGAATAGACAAGGATAGAGGAGAAGACTCCATCTAGGTATGTTCAGAAGAATCATCTATAATCTCAAATTTTGGGGCGAAAGAAGGTAGGTATACAAACAAGAAGAACAATTGCAAAAGCCTTAAGCTATTTGGCTTTGCTCTCCTCCACTGAACCACAAAATGTAAAAGAGGCATGCAAAGATAAATGTTGGGTCAAGGCAATGGATGAAGAACTTGAGTAGATAGAAAAGAACAACACTTGGGAGTTGTTTCTTAGACCAAAAGATAAGAATGTCATAGGAACAAAATGGATCTTCAAGAACAAGTTGAATGAAAATGGGGAAGTTATTAGAAACAAGGCCAGACTAGTTTGTAAAGGGTATGCTCAACAAGAAGGAATAGACTTTGAAGAAACTTTTGCTCCTGTTGCTAGACTTGAGGCCATCCGAATGTTCCTTGCTCTCTAAAGCTTTTAGAAGTTTAAAGTATTTCAAATGGACGTGAAATCAGGCTTTCTGAATGGAGACTTAGAAGAAGAAGTGTACATTGAGCAACCAGATGGTTTCATTCTTGGGAATGATCCAAATCTTGTATGCAGACTAAAAAAGGCTCGCTATGGTCTTAAACAGGCTCCAAGGGCTTGGTACTATCATTTGGACAAATATCTTCATCAACAATGAATTTGAAAAGGGTCAGCAGATAACAATCTTTATATAAAAATTGAAAATGAGAAATTGCTAATACTTGTTGTGTAGGTAGATGATATTATGTTTCATAACAATGAAGAAGCTATGAGTCAAAGATTTTCCTTGATGATGCAGAAAGAATTCGAAATGTCTTTGCTTGGGGAACTGACATACTTTCTTGGATTGCAAATGCAACAAAATGAAGGCGGTATCTTCTTATCTCAAACCAAGTACCTCAAGGAGATTCTGAAGAAGTATGGCATGGAAGATTCGAAACCAGTATGTACCCCTATGGTTACAGGATGCAGCCTCAGTGCAAATGATGAATCAACAATAGTGCATCAACCAACCTATAGATCCATGATTGGAAGTCTACTTTATTTGATAGGTACCTGACCAGACATCATGCATGCAGTGGGAATAGTTGGAAGATTTCAGACAGATCCTAAGGAAACTCATCTTCAGGCAGGGAAGAGAATTTTCAAGTATTTTCAAGGAACTCAAAACTATGGCTTATGGTATCCTAGAGATACAGATCTCACTCTTCATGCTTATGTAGATGCAGATTGGGCTGGAAGCGTGGATGACAGAAAGAGCACAAGTGGTGGTGCATTCTTTATGGGTTCCAGATTAGTATCTTGGTTCAGCAAGAAACAGAGTTCGATTGCTTTATCTATAGCTGGAGCAGAATATGTGGCAGTCGCATCTTGCTGCACTCAACTCCTTTGGATGATGCAAACCTTGTAGGATTTTCATATCACTTGTACACCACCTATCTCCATCTTATGTGATAATACAAGTGCAATCAGCATTTCAAAGAACCCAGTCATGCATTCAAAGACCAAGCACATACTGATCAAGTATCACTTTCTCCTGAAACAAGTGTTGGAACAAAATGTCAAATTGGAGTATGTTCCTTCTAAGGAACAAGTTGTTGATATTCTCACCAAACCATTGCCCAGGGAAACTTTTGAATATCTCAAACAGAAGCTGGAAGTATTTGATGCATCATCTTGCTGTTAAACTTGTCTATTTTAGAGAAGAAGTGGTGTACGCGAGTTGCCTAAGGAGGATACGCGTACATACGTTGGTTTCTGCAGAAACAGTCGCGTATATGGAGGTTTGATGGATATCTGTAGGGACAAGCTTTGGTTGAAGATATCCTGATATAAGCCATCCAGCAGAAGTTTAGGGGGAGCAGATAAACTTCTAATGATGCATTGTTGGCATTATCTTAGAAGCTTTTGGTTCTAGTTCACAGTTGTTGTTGGTGGAACAATTGCAGAGGGAGAACAGAAGGAAATAATGATTGCTAATCTGAATGGCGATTGACAGATGTTGCTGTTATCAGTTATTGGTGACTTTCATAAGTCCTACCCTAGATATTTCATCTCTATGTCATGTATCTCTTTTATGTTGTCAAGGTCATGTAATGGCCTATTTTGGTTTCCCCACTATGCCTGGGATGAAAATGTAATGTATTTGGTTGTTATATGTAAATTTTTGGATTATCCCCACTTATTTGGGTGATGGATGTAAGTATTGAGTCTTTTGGTGATAGGGAGGTCTTTTATGTCATCGTTTTTTCTTGAAGAACATCTTGTTGCAGATCTTGCCTATAGCCAGAGGGAGCATGGTCAGCACAGCAAGGCAGAATTTTCAGCATGTACTCAGGGAGAGCACAACCCTTTGCCCTTGATGACAAAGGGGGAGAACGACTTTGAGGATCTTGCGGTTGCCATCAAGTCCAAAGGGGGAGATTGTTGGCATTATGGCACAGATTTGGAGCCATGGCACAAGTGTTGTCCTTGATGGCAACTCTCTTTGGTAATAGATCTCAGTTCATACTTTCAGAATGAAGGAAAAGACATATACGCAGGTTCATCTAGACTAAGACGCGTATACACGCGGGTTAGACATTACAAAGGCGCGTATATGTTGGAGAACTTACCTTTGGTCCGTGGTAGTTAGTCCTTGGTATTTGAACCTATGGTTTTGGACCATGGTACATTGTCAAAAGTGTTGATCCCAAGTATTGGGTCTGTGGTATTGGTTTATTATGGTTTTGGACCGTGGTATTGTGGAAGGCCTAAGACTATAAAAGAGAAAGGAGATCGTGTGGCAAACGATCATATGAATTATTATTGAATATCTGATAAATTGCTAGATCTAGAATACTGGTGATTGGGTTATGGTGCAGATCTGGATCTGAATGAAGGAGGAACCTTAGCACAAAAAGAAGGATAAGTTCTATTGATGGGTCATAATCTTTAAGCTTGAATGATAGTATCTTTGTATGATTTTGGTCTGTTATATGTGGCACTTGCTTGATCTATAACACTGATAATCTGGGTTAGTTAGTATTTGAATATCTGAAAGAGCGAATTATCCTTTATAGATATATACGTAGGTTCAGTAAAGTGAAGGCGCGTATACACGTTGGCTCAGTGAATGAAAACAATGTATATGCAGATTTTGGTGTGTGGTTTCTCGTACTGTGTTTTGGGTACAAATTACAGAGAAGTATCTACTTGATTTAGATCTAATTGGTGAAAAGGAGATTGGCTGATTCTTGATCATTGATTGATGTTCGTGGATCCAGTCTGAAAATTTATGAAACGTGGTCCCTGGAAGAAAGAGAAGGTTGTAGCCTTCTGTAGGCCAGCACCTATGTACTAGTATCTTGGCTAGTACAAGAGCTAAAAGGGGGTTGTAGCTCCCTTCCAGGAAAAGTTGGAGAGCGAGAGAGGGTTGTAGCTCTCTGCAGGTTGCAGCCTGCGCACTGGTAAAGGACCGCAACAGTACATTGTAAAAGAAGTTTCTCATTAAAAGGAAGATAGAGATGAATTGCAGCAGGTGGTTTTCACCCACATTGGGTTTCCACCTTATATCTTTTGTTCTTGTGTGTGATTGTCTTTCTGCTCTATTTTACTGTTTCTGGTTACTAGTCATTTGATTCTGAAACACAAATTAACAATCAACATCAGAAAGATAGAGTAAATTAAAGGTTTTCTTTGTATATGCGGGTTTCCTTCTGCATAGTTGCGTATATACGCGGGTTTAATTAACTAAAGTAGCGTATATCATTTGATTTTGAAAAAGGAATATTTGACTTGATATACTAATTTCACCCCCCCCCCCCCCCCCCTCTCATATTATTTCCAACATGTTCATCATTGTATGCAATCGGGTAGTGGTCTAAGATGAAAGCTCTTTCCACCCAAGACCTCAAATTTCCAAATATTTCAATCAAATTCCCCTGAACTATAAATTTGTCTAACCTCTTACCAATGTACTCCACTCCACGTTTTCAATTATGCCATGTAGGAGTGATAGAAACAAGACAAATGTCCACTAAATGGTTTTCTTCAAAAGGGATATTAATCAATCAACAAGAGAGTCACCTCGACATTGAAAACCTCAACACTCCTCCTTGGATAAAATGGCATTATAGTCCCCAACAATAATAAGTGACTAGATCTTCAATATGTCTCAAGATTTGACATAGCCCTAGAAGGATTGTCTCCCATTTTATGGATCATATAAATTCTAGATGTGAATTCGTTCAACCATACCATGAAAGTGACCTGTAAGCACAATACCAAAAAATAATTTATGGGTTTCTAGTTTTTTAGTTTTTTTGCAATTTGGGTCCCATAAGACATCGAGGCTACCTAACATCCTGCAAGAATCAACAACAACCATATACAAAATTAGATAGATAGAGTGAAATTATGATAGATTTTTTCCAGAGTTAACCATCATCTCCTTAATGAGAATGATGAAAGGAAGGATAGAGAAGAAAAAGTGTCGAAGGGACCTCTGTTTAGTGGCACCCCCCAGATCATGCATGTTGAGAGAAAGTATATTTATTTGGGAAAAACATCAAAGGGCTCAATAAATCTAAGTGCCCTAGGTTCAAAGGAATCAATGATAGGGACGTCATGTAAATCAGAAGAGTCATGGAAGAAAAGGGGTCTTCCAATTGATTTTCCGTGAAAATGTGAGCTACCATTAACCCCCTCTTGACAGACAGTGGTGTTTCTAGCAGATTCGGGACTGATGACATGTGAGGAAAGGCATCCCTTGCTTTTTTGTATGGTAAGGGAGGAGATGTCCATCACAAGATTAAGCTTCAAAGAGTCAAGGTTGCTCTCAGCTGAGTTATATGGGGAGGAAGGCGGAAGATGGTCCATCTCAGGGGAAGGAGTAAGATTCTAGGACGACGAGATCAGAGGTCGAGATCCAGAGGGAGCAAGGGAGGAATCCATCAGAGCCTTATACACTGGGATGTCAAGGACTAGTATAGGGTGGGGGGGAGTATAGAGGATTTGGGAGAGTGCGAGTGGGATGGAACCTCTAAGGGCACAAAAGGACCAAATTGTATGTCCCCAAAAGTTGAAGGAATATGATAACTGAGGTCGCAAGAAAGGTCCTTCCCCAAACAGTCAATAGGCAGGGGGGTGGGCGAGAAGGGAGGGGAGCAAGAGTGCCTAAAAAAAGAAATATATTGAAACAAAGTAGGATCCTTGAAATAAATACTAGTACCTTTTCCTACTTGGGAATGAACATGCTTATTGGAAGATCTACTGCCAGAATTAGTTCTATACCTACTACGATGAGCTCTATTTGATCCGTGAAATATCCTAGGACACCACTCCAGAAGGTGTCTCGTATGATGACATAGAAAACTTCTAAAAGGGATGCCCCGGTAATCCAACCTCTACCTAATCTGAATCGAATTCCAAGCCAAATTGATGTTATTGGGAAGCCCCCTTGCAAAATTTACCTCAACCAATATCCATGCAACCCATTTGTCCCAAGCTCCCAAAGCAGGACGATCCATATAGATGAAGGGATCAACTGCATTACCGATCTCCATCATTACTTGGTGAGTCCATAACACTAAAGGCAAACCAAGGAGTTTGATCCAAACCATATTATTTCTCTACATGCCCACGAGACTCCTTCACTATAGAAAGCTACACCCTTATACCCAACGGGTCTTCAAATTGACTCAAATTATCCGTGTGTAAAAAATGGAAACTATACCATGAGTTCTCGAAGTAACACTACTATTTCTATACTGCAAAAATTATAATTAAAGAAAAACATTCATATTAGAGAAAAGAAAAAAAAGGGAATCTTTCGTACACTAAATGAAAATAATAATCCCTATTACAGAGAGTGACATCCCACCATCTACGTTTATTTTCTAGACTTTTTTCCGCAAAAATCGAATAATCCCATTATGGAGAATGGGCCCCTTTGCATCACTAAACTTCTAGGTTTATTAGAATGACATCCCTCTATCATCATTAAACATCTACGTTTATTTTCTAGATTTTTTTCCGGCAAAAATCGAATAATCCCATTATGGGGAATGGGATCCCTCTGCACCACTAAACTTCTAGGTTTATTTTCTAGAATTTTTGGCAAAAATCGCAATCCCCGTTATGGAAACCTGGTTATTCTGTGTTTCCTCTCCCGTTTAGACAGCTAAAGTCTGGCCGCAATTTAACAACTGTCGAAGCTAATTGCTGTCAATGATAAAATCATGTAAAAGATTCTGTCTTTTTGGTCAATTTGTCGAAAGTTACCATAAATATGCCCATTGGACTGCGTCAACTGCCATGAGATTGAACATGGGAAATTGCAATAGACAAGTTGTCCTCGGAAGGCTGAAGGTCTGACAGTTCAGATTATTTCTTTGACCGACTGCACACATCCAGTTATTCACGTTTAATACCTGACGGGTCCTTGGCTAGTAAATTGTCAGAATAATCTTTAAATGCCAACTGAACTCCAGACCAATGTCGTGTGATCTTCTGTAGCATTACATTATTTTGGCATACGGTGAGATGTGAAGGTAAAAATATGTAATCCGGATTACTTCATTCATTGTCAATGCCATATCTATATATATAGAGAAAATGTATCAGTTAAATCATTACATATTTTTTAATTTATATAGCATTTGTTGTATTGTTATAATGTGTATTATTTTGTCCAGAAAAGAAAAGAATTTTTTTAAAATTTGGTTAAATATAAATAGATTATAAATAAATTTATAATTTATTGATGGTATCAAAATTTCAAAATAATTATTTATTAGACGGAGTGACTTGTCTAATATGAGGTAGATCTCACATAAAAATGTAAATGCAAATGTAAATATTAATATACCATAACATATATTAACTCTAAATATATATGGGAGGGAAGAACACAAACATACAAAGATAGATGTGGAGAGATTTTGGGGAGTGACAAGGGAGAGATGCAGATAAACTTAAGAATAGGGGAGAGGAGGAATGAAGAGAGAGAGAGGAAGATGAGTAAGAGATGTAAAGAAGGGTAATAGAGGGAGAGGGAGACACAAACATGGAGGGGGAGAGAGAGAAGGAGAGAGGGAGGGAGATAGTGAAAGGATTGGAGGGTAGAGAGAGAGAGAGAAGAGAGAGGAAGGATGATAGACAGGAATTGCAAGAGAGGAGGAGGAAGGTAAGAAGCAAGACATAGATAGTGCGAAGTGGAGAGAGAAGGAGTGACAAGGGAGAGATGCAGAGAGAGAGAGAGAGAGAGAGAGAGTATGTTTAGGTGTGAGATAAAGAGACAAAGAAAGAGAGATAAAGACAAGGGGGGAGAGAAGGAGAGAATGAAAGATATAGTAACATAGTTGGAGAGAGAGAGAGAGAGAGAGAGAGTGATGGGGGAAGAGAGAGGATTGGAGGGAAGAGAGAGAGAAAGAGGATTAGAGGGAAGAAGAGAGAGAGAGAGAGGAAGAATGAGTGAAAAGACTTGAGAGAGAGGAGGATAGCGATGGGGGAAGAGAGAGTATTAAAGGGCAAAGAGAGAAAGTGATGAGGGAAGAGAGAGGGAGGTAGGAGAGAAAGGGAGAGAGAGGAAGTACGAGAAAGCGGAAGTGAGAGAGAGGAGGAGAGAGGGAGGGAAGAAGAAATACATAGGGAGTGAGAAGTCGAGAGAGAGAGGGAGCGACAACGGAGAGATGGATACAGGTTGTATGTTGGGGGTGAGATAAAGAGACAAAGAAGGATAGATGGAGAGAATGGGCGAGAAGGAGAGAGGAGAGAGGCAAGGATATGGTAATAGAGTTGGAGGGTGAAGAGAGAGAGAGAGAGAGAAAGTCATAACAAAGACATAGAGAGAGGGAGAGAGGATAACAAGAGGGGAGATAGATAGAAGTGGGGGAGAGGGAGAGAAGGGGAAGAGAGAGAGAGGGTGGAGAGGAGGAGGGATGGATAGATAGATATATTGGAGAAAGAGAGTGTATTTTTTTTGGGTGATATAGAGAGACAAAGGGAGATAGAGATATAGATGGAGAGTGAAGAGAGGGAAGAAGTGGGAGATGGAGGGACAGAGGGAGGGACACAGAGATTGATAGATATGGAGTGAGAGAGAATGTGTGTTTGGGGGGGTGAGATAGATAGAAAAAGATGGATATATATATATATATATAAATATATATATATGGAGGGGGGAGAGAGGGAAGAATATTTATTTCACTACATACATTGATTTCAGTTTATATGGTGATTTCTAATCATATTTCATTGCTTGCACTACATGCACTGATTTCAATATAGATGATTTCTAATCCTATTTGATTGCTTTCACTAAACGCATTGATTTTAGTGTAGATAGTGATTTCTAATCCTATTTAATTGGTTGTACTAGATGCATTGATTTCAATGTAGATGTTTATTTCTAGTAATATTTGATTGCTTGAACTAAATGCATTGATTTTGGTGTAGATGGTGATTTCTAATCCTATTTGCTTGCTTTCACTAGATTCATCGATTTCGGTGTAGATGTTGGTCTATAATCCTTTTACCTTACTTGCATTAGATGCATTAATTTCAGTGTAGATGTTGGTTTATAAACTTATTTGCTTACTTGCACTACATGCATTGATTTGAGTGCAAATGTTGATCTCTAATCATATTTAATTTCTTGTATTAAATGCATTCATTTTAGTGTAATGGTTGTTTTATAATATTATTTGATTTCTTGCATTAGATGCATTGATTTTAGTGTAGATGTTGATTTCTCATTTGATGTAATTGGATGTATGACGATACATTAATTTTAAAGTGTCTGGATTAATATTGTGCATTGATTTTAGTGTAAGCATAAAAAATTATTGACAATGTACGTTGATTTTTGTGTTATAGTAATTCAACCTATTAAAATTGGAGAGAAAGAGAGATAAGGTATGATGTTTACTACAATATCTTGAGCTAAAGCTTTGAATAGTTTGCAATTTAACCTATCCTTTTTATATATTCGATATGAAAAGTCAACAAAAGTAACAAGGGTGACAATAAGAATAATAGAAGAAAATAGTTTGAGATTAATTACAGTGAAAGACTATTTCTAATTTACTATATTCTTATTATTCACATTTTCTATCATTCAACACTATTACATTGTCACTTTATATTCAAAAAAATCATTTCATCATTTTTCATCATTAAATTTATTCACAATATTTGGAAGAAAATAGTTTGAGATTAATCACAATGAAAGACTATTTGTAATTTACTATATTCTTATTATTCACATTTTCTATCATTAAACACTATTACATTGTCATTTTACATTCAAAAAATTTATTTCATCATTTTTCATCATTAAATTTATTCACAATATTTGGAAATCTCAATAAACTGAGGTAACTAAGAAGTTTTAAAATTAAAATGACAAGATTAAGAAAAATTAAAATTAAAATGACAAGATTAATCTCAGACATATTTAGCATATTTAAAATGATTATATTTAATACTAGATAATTTTACATATTATTGATAAAGTCAATCATTTGTTCGTTAGATTTTTTTAGCCGCATACAACTAAAACTAGCCTAGATCCATTTTAACTCCGGATCTATCAAGCACAAGAGGGATCAAATCTATCAATCATTTGTTCGTTAGAGTTCTTTTAACCGCACACAACTGAAACCAGCCTAGATCCATCTTAACTTTGGATCTATCAAGGGCAAGAGGGATCAAATCTCTAGAGGTGCAAACCTTTCCTCAAGTTTTACACTAAAAGAAAGGTTTTCACCTCAAGAGATTCGATCCCTCTCGACACTTATAGATATGAAATTAAGATAAATCTAGAATGGTATATAAATATACTTAAAGTTTATAATTTACATTATCAACTAAAAAATCTTTAAAATTAAAATTAGAACTCAAGTTAGTTGAATCTTAAATACAAATACTCGGTAAACAAATTTCAGGCTTTTACATGTCAGTTCTGGCAATACTGCAACTTGAGCGAGGATTGAAGTTGGTGCTAGGGTTTTGAATTTAGGGTTCCATGGCAGGATGCATAGGGGGGAGCGCTGCTCCCTCCTATAGTTAGGCAGTCATAGAGGGAGGCGAGGAAGCAGGAGGGAAGCACTTCAAAAAACCATTGGAAAAGATTTCAGAAGCAAGGGGCAAGGAGACAGTTGGAAGAAACAGATTCCAGGATCTGGAAGGAAATCAACAGGAAACAAGTAAAGAAAACTAGACGGAAGGCCACAGTAAAAAAACGATCTCCACGAGAACTACGGGAGTTTGTAAACCCAAATCGAGCATCATTCCCTGGGTCATACTAAGTGATCCAGTGATTCAAGTGCATAGGGACCATATGAAAGAACATGTGATCATTTGTAAGTTCATGGGGTTATGGCCAATAGAGAGGGCATTACATATCTGGATTAGGAACCATTAGAAGCCAAAGGGAGAAATACATTTACATATGGGTTCTAAGGGCTTCTTCACGGTGGTGTTCATAAGCCTAGAGGACAAAGACAGAGTGTTCGAAGGAGGGCCTTACTTCTATAGTGTGGCAGGACTCTACATGTGGCCATGGATGATGAACATTGTCCCAGAACATGAAATATTTACATCTGTACTGATTTGGATTACACTATACTCATTAGCTTTGGATTATTGGCAACTAGATTCTTTGAAAACCATAGGCAACAAGCTGGGGCATTTTCTGAAGACATCGGAGGCAACCCTTAAAGGTAAATATACCTCATTCACCCAAATATGTGTAGAAATGGATCGATCTGCAACCCTTTCGTAAGCAATAAGTTTAGAGGTATATGATGAAGAATGGGTGCAAACGGTGGACTATGAGCACATATCATTCAGGTGTTGTAAATGTCATCAACTCGACCATCTATTCAGAGACTACAACAAACAATATGGAAGGCAATGGGAAAACCTCTTTGGTAGAGATCACGAAGGTTTCACCAAGTTTGGGGGCAAAGGTAAAGGGGGTAAATGACCACACAAGAAGATCAGTGAAGATAGATACACAAGACCCAATAGCTTTAAAATCCTAGAGGAAGTAGAGGAGAATGTGGAGACAGTCCAAAATAGGGAAAACGTATTTAAGGAGTCGGATACAAAAGTTGAAATGGAGGATATCAGAGTAAAAAACCAGCAGAAGCAAGACCTACCAAGCTGCATGGAGATCAGTAAGGACCAGGAGATGACTCCAACTGAGGAAGGAACAAAGGACAATGAACTACAGGTGATTCTAGACAAGGAAAATCTAGATCTAGAAATATTTCTAGAACAAGCAAAGAATAAAGGAGTGGACTCCTTGCCAAAAGAAGATTATGATTGAGTTCAAGAACTCTTTATATGGTGGGCACAATTGAAGGGAATGAATTTCAAAAGAAACCATGAAATCTAGGAGCCAAGTGGGATCAAAATGATGGAGAACTCACAGACACAACCTCCAAAGAACTCAGGAAGGAAAAGAGGAAGGAAAAGGCAAAATGAACTGCTAAACGAACATGGAAAACTACTGATTAACTCAGGTAAGATGAAAGATATTACCAACTATTCCTTTAATAACCTTTCTTAATGAAGCTCACAACCTGGAATATTAGAGATATAGGTAGTAGAAGGAAAGAAAGGAATCTAAGTAACAGAATAAAAGAAGAAAAACCAGACATTATCTTTATACACGAGACTAAATGTTCAATGGAAAAATAAGAGAAACTCATAACAAATGGTTAATCAAGTATGAGTATTTATATGTTAAGGAAAATAACAAGGCAGGTGGGATTTTCACGCCATGGGATCCACGGAAATTTTGAATCCTGGATGCTTCACTATCTATCTTTGGTGTGTAATCATGTCGTTGAGAAGGAGACATAGATGATAACAAATATTTATGGATCTCAAAAGAAAGCAGATAAACTCAAGCTTCTTACCTCCCTGGAAGGTCTAAGAGCAAGACATCCCAATATGCCTTAGATAGTTGTATGTGATTTCAATATGATAAAATCTCTTTCAAAAAAAAAGGAGGCACTAGACAACTAGGCAGAGACTCTGAAGCCTTCCAAGATTCCATGATGAACATGGGACTAGTGGACACTGAGACAATTAATGGAACTTTCACTTGGAACAATAAAAGGGTAAGGGGCTTCCCAAGTGGCTTCCAAACTTGATAGATTTATTGTTTCTAAGGATCTCCTCCTCACAGGACTAGCCATCACAGCTTCCACTCTACCCCTTGCAGGTTCGGATCACTGGCCAATTCAACTAGAAGCTACCTTTATGGGCACTCCGAGAAATAGGGCCTTCAGATTTGAAAATGCCTAGCTTGCACACCCCAAATTCGCTAGTAACATTGATAAATGGTGGAAAGAGGAGTTGAATATTTAGGGTACTAAAATGTTCATGCTCCAGCAGAGACTAAAACATATCAAATCCAAACTTAAAGCTTGGAACATAAAGGAATTTGGTGATATCCTCAAATCCAGAATAGAAACTCAGCAGAAACTCCAAGAAATCAATTAGATCAATATCACAGAGGGCTTCAATAAAGAGAGGCAAAAACTAACTAACTCTTTGCAGAAAGAATGTGAGGATCGATGCTTACAAGAGGAAATTTTATGGAGACATAAATCTAGGATTCAATGGATCAAAGAGCGAGAAAGAAATACAAAATTCTTCCACAAATCCACTATGGCCCATAGTGCACACAATAGAATCACAAAGATTAAAGATTCTCAATGTATTGAGCTTGTCTCTCACAAAGACATGGAATTGAGTCTAGTACAACACTTCTTCAATATTGCAAACGAGCCAATGGAGAATAGATCTTGGTTCATTGATCCATTCACTCAGTATATTCCTAAGTTGGTTACAAGAGAGGACAACCACAATCTCAATATGCCCGTCTCGGAAGAGGAAGTCAGTGAGGTGATTAAGGAAATGCAAAGTGGAAAAGCACCAGCCTCGAATGGATTCAATGTAGACTTCTTCAAATCCCACTGGGAAATAGTCAAACAGGACATCCTCAAGGTTATGGAACACTCGAGAAAATCCAAAAAGGTTCTAAAAGCATTGAATGCTTCCTTCATAGCTTTAATCCCCAAAAAGGAAAATGCTATGACTCTGGATGGATTTCGTCCCATAGCCTTATGTAATGTGGTGTATAACATCATCTCCAAAGTGATAGCCAATAGACTCAAGTCCTTGCTAACTTTCCTCATCTTAGAAGAGAAAACAGGCTATGTGAAAGGAAGACAAATTCTGAACAACATCATCCAATAACATGAGGTGGTACACTCTCTTAAATGCAACAATCAAGTAGGTATGATCATTCAGTTGGACCTTGCGAAAGCCTATGACAAGCTTAGCTGGTCTTATATCAGAGTTATTCTAAAAGCCTATAGCTTTGACCAAAACTGGATAAGATGGGTTATGGCACTAGTTACCATGACCAATTTTTCCATTTTTCTTAATGGAGCTCCTTCAAGTACCTTTACGCCTTCCAGGGGGCTCAGACAAGGAGACCCACTCTCACCTTTCCTCTTCATCCCTATGATGGAAGGGCTAGGTAGGGCAATCAAAATGGCAAATGCTGAATGCCAAATTCAGGGTATCAAGCTCACCCCAGATGGAGAGGCTAACACTCATCAACAATTTGTGGATGATACTATGTTGCAAAGCATAACCATAGTTAGGGAAGCAAGAGAAATAAAAAATATCCAAAAAAACTTTGTTATGGTAGCAGGTACAGAGCTAAGCCTCAACAAGTCCAAAGTTTTTTTCTTTAATACTAATATTGCTACACAGAGAAACATTACCAGGATTCTTGGTTTTCGAAGGGAACAGTTACCTTCCAAATATCTTGGCATTCCTCTTACTGACAAACCTCTAAGCAAGAAAATGTGGGAACAAATTTTAAATAAACTTCAGGACAAGATCATAATCTGGACATGCATATCTTTAAACTTAGTAGGGCAGCTTGTTCTCACACAAGCAGTATTGTAGGCCATTCCCATTTTCATGTTTTCACCTCTCCCTACTCCTCAAGGTATTAAGCAGCAAATAAGGAGCATACAAAAAGACTTTTTGTGGGGTAGAGGGGAAGAGAAAAAGAAGTGAGCTTTAGTTGCCTGGGACAAGCTCTGCAAGCCCAAAAGCCAGAGCGGCTTAGGGTTGCATGATCCAGAGACTCTCAACAAAGTTTCGAGAGCTAAGCTTTGGTGGAAATGGATCAAGGAGTCAAATGCCCCTTGGGCCAAGATTTGGAAAAAAAAATATGCCAAGCATTGGCAAGAGAAGGATCATATTATAATTTCAGGACAAATCAGGGGCTCACACATTTGGAACCTTGCTTCGGAGAATAAAAGCATTGTTCAGCAACATTGTTTTTGGTAAATCTGAGTAGGGGACCGTGCTCGATTTTGGGAGGATAGCTGGCAACAGGAACCCATCCTATACAAGAATGACCCGGTAACCCTCAAGAGAGACACAGATAGCAAAGGTCTGTTAATGGTAAAAGATTTCTGGGACCAGGGAAGGAATAATGAAAAATGGAGGAAATGGAGGGATCTATGTTAGAATCATGAGGGTCCTTTGAAGGCCAAGGCATATGCTCTTATCTAGAACTTAGAGCATAGACAGATTCTGGTTTCCTCCTCACCTGACCAATTAAGATGGGGGAAGAATAATGAAGGTAACTTTAACCTCAAATAGGTAAAACAGGTAGTCACATGATTTAGCTTTGTGAATATTTATCAAGTCTGGAAGGAGCTTTGGTAAACTCCTTACTGGATGAAAATAAAGTTATTCATCTGGCTAGTGCATCAAAGAAATATCCTAACATGGGAAAACCTCCTAAAGAAAGGCTTTAGTGGCCCTTACAAATGTCACCTCTGTCTCTCACATGAGGAAACGATTGAACACCTTCTCAACCTCTGCCCTTTTTCTGCTGAGGTGTGGAACTGGGTGGCCTCAATATTCAGACAAACCGACAAGGACAGTCTTAGCATCTCCAACACTTTGAAAAACTGGAGAAAGAACCTCTCAAGGAATGAGATCATTAACAAAGCTTGGATGCTGGTTCTAGGCTTTGTCATTTGGAATGTTTGGAAAGAGCACAATAGGCAGATCTTCAAATATAAAGCTAGTGAGTCCCAGCACATAATCGATCAAATTCTAAAACAACCTAAACACACAGGAAAATGCCTATTGAAGTCACTTCCTTAGGGTCCTCCTCTGCCTCAAGAGGAGAATATTATTCTTAATTTGGGACTCAAGTCCATCAGTCCTCGAGGATTAATAAAGGGAGTGAGAACAATAGACATAAGGGCTAGTAGTTGGAAGTCCCCTCCATAGGTTTTCTTCAAGGTAAACATTGATGGAGCTTCTAAGGGCAATCCAGGGGTAGTTGGCTTTGGGGGTGCCATAAGAGATCATCAGGGGCAAACAAAATACATATTCCATGGCCATTTGGGGAAGGGTACCAATAACATGGTTGAACTCCTGGCATTAGAGCAATGCTTGGAAATCCTGGTGGAGGAAAATTCACAGAATGTTATCATTGAAGCAGATTCGTAATTGACCATTAGAGCAGCCAAGAAAATACACAATGGAACTTCACTAGATAAAGTGTCAACGCATTGGAAGCTACTGCAGGTTTTTTATCGTATACATTGTCACCTGCAAACCCTTAAAATGATAAGATTTGTTCACGTGATAAGGAAAGAAAATATGTTAGCATATCGGCTGGCCAATGAAGGAGTGACCAATAGGGACAGGGATTCTCAACATGCTTGGGAGTCATTACCTACTGGAAAACTACGAGAGGATTGTTTCCATCTAGAAAGGAAAGATATGGAACTATGGATGAACACAAATGATCGAAGGGATTCAGGAGGCAGGTAGGAGGATGGGGTCACCTAAATCGTCTACATTTTTTGGTTTTGGTTGCTCTCCAAAACTCCGATCACTTTCGGTTGAAGGATGAAGGTAACGAATCGAGCAGCACCACAAATCTCGTTGCCTATTTGCATTTGGCACAACGGGTATTTGATGGAGAATCCAGGCGGAAGCAGGGTTGGAATTTGACAGGAATTTTGCCCATCAGAGACCAATTTGCCCGTAAAATATGTTGAATTTTTTTAAATAACCATCTAACCCGACGTGTTGGGAAGGATGCAGAACGTATTTTTGACAGCTAAAGTTTTTTTGAAAACGTTATTAATATCATATCCAAAGAGTGACACC
The DNA here is from genome assembly GCA_000404065.3 of Pinus taeda. NCBI lineage: Eukaryota > Viridiplantae > Streptophyta > Pinopsida > Pinales > Pinaceae > Pinus > Pinus taeda. The sequence goes on from APFE030038074.1 coordinate 39,705, forward strand.
TTTCCAATCCAACTTGGAACACTATAAATGGTCAGCTGAAATTAAAATTTGTCTTCATCATAAGTTCATAAGTTCCGTGATTTTGGTTTCAATAAGACTTGTTGAAAGATATTATTCATGACCATCCAGTGATTCAGAGCTCGGTTATTATTAAGTATTTTAGTTTTTTTTTTTCGTTTTTTTTTGGATTGGAATTAAGTATGGTATCCTTTAAGGAAATTGTAGATTTGTGTGGATAATTTTTTTTTATTTTTTTAATGTATAAATTAATTAAGTATATTTAAAAATCTCTCCAATTTTAAATAATTAAAATTTGATAAATATAATTCTTTAAAAAAGTTTAGTGTTTTTTATGATGTTTTAGTTAAAAATATACTTGAAATATATTAACTGAATTTAGTGAATTTCCCACGAGGCTTTGGATTGACGATGAATGGGTGCACTGTTAAGGAACTCCTTGTGATAGGTCACCAGTTCAAATCCCTCGTGGGTGCTTAACTACCATATATAAAAAAAAAAGTTAGTGAATTGCTTTCTATAATATTTTAATAATTTTTGTCTCTTTTTCTCTTTTTTTTTTTTTAAATATTGGGAAAACTGATTATAATTCAGTGGTGAAATTCACATTGGGGACAATCATCACTGGAAAATTTCCATAATGCAAGTTGAATCATCATGGTTTCACTAGCAGCTATCCATAATGCAGGTTGACTCGTCATGGTTATTATAGAAAAACCACTCGCTGGAATTACCCTACTCCGAGTCTGTTTGACTTTCACTCTTACCAAATATCTCTTAGTCTTGGCCTATTAACCTATTTCCTTACATTCCATGAAATCAAACTCTTAGCCAAACAAAAGCAATTTTAAGACATACCATAGAACTAAAAAACAAATTGTCAACAATTCCAATTATAAACACAATTCTTTTAAAAATTTGTAAGAAGTGTGTGTATATTTAATGGTTTATGTTTTACTCTATCCATCACCAACAAGGTGCGTTATTGAAACACATACTTCTAATAAGTTAAGTGGTTTCAAGTAAAACAAAACCTAATTTATTAATTGTACAATACCATCATAATGAAATGAGTCTAAAACATCAATGAAAACTATTTTTTAGTTTATTAGAATTGATAAATGTAGAAATGGAGTTGAAGAACTCAATTGTAAACATGATAATGTAGATATCTTACCTTGGAATTTTTTTTTTGACAAAACCTTCTAGAAATGACCTTTGTTTGGCTCTTATATACTTTATGAATTATTACAAATAGAAACTATAAACTTATAGATAACAATGTTGCATATTTTTATTCCTAGGCTTCAAATTGTTAGTCTTTCTCTATTTTCTTTTGTGCTATTAATTTTGCAAGATTTCAATTTTCCACGGGTAAATCTATTTAGGCCCCTTTTGACCTTTCATTGATTTGTTTTCTTGTTGATGAGCTCGAGGTGCATGTGAGTGGACCATACCAACTGAAGAGAGCTCTCAAGTGAATTTGAATATGCACACACATAGAAAGTGAAACATATTTTTATTAAAGTAGGAATTATGATACTTACAACTGGCACAAAAGCACCTAAATCCTAAGGACACACAACTAGGAAAATGGATTTGAGACCATTCAACAAAGGTTATTACCTAGTATCCTTAAATATATGTCTACAAAACTAAGTGATCAACAAGCATCTAGTCTAATAGACACTTTATATCAAATAATGTCATATCATCTATATATATATATATATATCATATATATTATATATATATATATATATATAATATATATATATAATATATATATATATATATATGCCCGCAACACAACAAATTTGGCTTGGTTTGAAATGTTTTGTTCATGATGAGATATGTTCAAATGCACAATCTTAATATGGTTGAATTCCCATAAGTGTCACCTAGAAGGTACAAGGGGAAGAAAACATATATATTTCGTACTCCTTAGAAGGAATGTCATTCAATAACTCAAAATTCATTCATTTGATTAGGGTAAGTTGGATTAGAATCTAAGTCCAAATAGTTTCCTTGAAATCCAATGAATATGTATCTATCTCTTATGCAAACATCATTAAAATTCTCACTTGAATGAATCAAACAATCAATCCATGATTGTGTTAGTGCATCATCGAACCTACATAGCTAAAAGAACAAAACCTCTTCCTTGTCACAACAATTTTGGACCACAATCTTGCTTGTTCCCACTTACTCTCCTTGAGTGTATTGGCCACCCACCTTTATTGGATTGTTTGGGCCAAAGGTCTGTCATAGTGTCACCGACTCACCACTCACTTATGAAAGTTATCCTATGTCACAATATCACCGATGGAACAATGGAAGTGTTGCTTCAACTACAATATGCACCAAATATCGTGTGTCTCAACATATCACTTAAAAGATTCGAAAGATATGGCTCATGAAGCTTGTGAAATACTAGAACATTTTTTATATATTGTACTTACTTGACTCCAAACTCTCCATGGTGGACCCTCACATTGATTCCATGTGACTATGATCATGGAGAGGATGCAGAGGATAGTCCATATCATAGTTTTACTTTGTTGGTCAACTTATACGTCCCATAAGAACTCCTTAGTAATATCATGTTATGGCATGTCATACTCAAGGACATTTGATTTCAGAGTTATGGGGATTTTATTGTGAGTGTTCCATATAATTTCAAACCAAAATGTGAGAATTCAATAAGTCATTTATGTGTTATGGTCATTTCATTTTTCTTTTCTTATGATGAATATGTGTTTTTAATGAAACCTTTATTAGTGAAGCGTTAATTTATTATCAAAACATCACCTTTGGAAGGGAAAAAGTTTAAACATAACGTTTCTTGAAAGGTAGCATAAATACCTAAAATGTTAAAAAAAAATGTACAATGGGTAAAGAGGAATCCAAATTCTAACCCTGGGTGGAAGGCTCTAAAATGTCCACGGGAATGCTCTAACGGTCATCACTTGGTGACAAAGCCATCTGGATTTTCCACAAAACTGTGGATGTAAAACCACAAATGGTATATCGGGCAGGATAAGAATGGTATCTGGTTTTTTGTTGTGTGCCTCCAATTCCACTCATCGTGTGACACGTTGCGATGAGAGGTGAGTGAAAACCGCCCTCATCGGACGGTTAACCCCCACGCTTCTTGTTTGCTCGATTTCCACGATGGCCATTGGATCAGGGTTGAGTAATCAATGGCGGGATTTGGTTTGTTTATGTTGCTCAATAATTCGAGACCCAAAATTGTTTAGTGTTTTTAATGTATAGCTGTCATTGGGTCCATTTGTTGGTTGTAGAGTGGTCCGTTGTGGGTCCCAATGTGGACCCTCAGCGGGATACTTGTAGGTTTTGTGTGGGCCTTGGTCCATGGTTTCCAGGGCTTCCTTGGGCTTCTTTTGGGTTTTTGCTAGTGCTACTAGCTAGGACACTCTCTAAGAGTGGGTGCGGTTTCTTGTACATTATGTAATTTTGGCTAGCTTAATAGAAGGTTCTTCTCTTACTTATAAAAAAAAAGATTCTTAGATACAAATACTCAAACTCTTCAAAAAAAAATTTGTGAGGAGTGAAACTCTCATGATATCCATCGAGAGTTTTGTTTTCGCTTCTGGAATGAATGGCAAATTTTATTGAGCGATAATTTTGGTGGGTTTTTTTTATACGATTGAGAAAATGATGAAACTGGTAATGGAACTAAATTTTATCAGATAATTTTTTTTTTTTTTTATATATGATTAGTAATTATATTTAATTAATTTTAAAAATGTAAATTAAAATAATAATATTATAATTAATTAATTATACTATTATGTAAATAAAATAACATTTTAATGGTTTATTTTTTGTTTACTAATTTCAAATTGATTGAATTTATTTCTCAATAAATTAAACTAACCAATTATATAAATAAATGGTTTTGTAATTATTAATCAACATCTATCTCTAATAAGTATCAAAAACTTCATTTTAAAGTGTTCAAAACTATAAAAAAATCTTAATAATTGACCAAATTATAATTTTTATTGAAACAATTATTATTATTATTATATTATTTATTATATTATTATATTGATAACAAAAACTATTACATAAGTTAATATGATATCTTTCGTATTTATGAAATTTAGTCAAAAAGATAAAAAACACAAACTTCTTTGGGAATAAATCTCATTCTTAATTTTTATAATACTATTAAGAATATTCTAAAATATTATATTGAAATTATATCTCTACTATACCATAATAATTATTTGTAATTAAATTTTAAAATAATAAAAACCTTATTTTAAAATACACAACACAATGAAAACTACTTAATTTAACTTATTTCCAAACCCAAAAAACTATAGTCCTCACTCCCCTGGATCATCCCTCCCTTTTTAATATTATGCACACAAATATAACCCCTTTTATTTGACCAATTGATTTTAGGACTAGGAAGCACCTACTACAACCCTCACCCCTTTGGATTTAGGACTAGGAGGCATCCCCTACAACCACCACCACTTTTAGTTGACCGACTGTTTTTATTACTAGGAAGCATCAGCTACAACTACCACCCCGTCGATTTATCAACCACCTCCTCTCCGTTCTATCACTCTAAATGCCATTCCTCTATAACTAAGTCAATATCGAGCAGCTTGTTTAGTAGCATTCTTGGCCTCACCGTTCATGCAACTGCTTTCCCGAAACTACGTTTAACTCTTATGTTCGAGAATCAAACACTATCGAGCATTTTGTTTGGGAGCGTTATTGGTCTTACCATTCATGCGACCGTTTTCTTAGAAAATATGTTGAAAATACTTAGTGTCGAGAGGGATCAAACATCTTCTGAAAACATCTTGTAGAGTGAAAACAGAGATTTGATTCTTCTCGGCCCTTGGTAAATCCATAGTTAAGATGGAACTTTTTAAAATATCTTTTAACTCTTTTTTAGAAGAATTTAAGAATTCATTATATACTCTCTAAAGAATCTAGAGTGAGAACCTCAATAGACATAAAATAGTGGTGAGTGTTATGGTTAATGAATGTAGTAATACAAAAATAAATACATGAATTTTAAATTCGAATAAGCAAACTACCTTGGACATATAATTTACTAGTGGAATGAATATATTTCACATACAACTAGGCCTCAACAACTAGAAAGAAACTGTCTAGGTAGAGAACCAACTATATCTAGTAATGATCAATAATCTCAACAAATCGTAATAACCAAATACGATCATCTAGAAAAAAGTAGTAGTTACATACTCCAACACTCCCCCTTACAACTACTTGTTTTAATCTTCATTAGATTACGTTTTCAGTTACATGTTCTCTGCAATATATACTCCATTATAGACTGAAGAGCCTCATAATAATAAAAGTCTATCCTTGGTTCAATTTGGCACTTTTTCTTTGTACATTAATTATGTAGACATCACTAAAATGTCGAGGTCAATATAAAGTAAAAACCATCCACCATAATGCACGGGTAACTAGTCACTACAACTATTGGTCAAGTAGAATGTTCCTTCATGTACAGGGTTTATAAACTTCTTGAGGAATTCTCGTTAAATGTAAAAATTTACTTCCTAGATTATACAACCAACAATATGGTTCCCATACAGAATCTAACCAACGCATGGCTTCCTCATCTAGGTGTTAAGGAAATATATCATACACACTGCTCAACTAGCCTAGACAATCTACCAAGTCACTAGAAAACCCATGACAAAGGGGTATGCATGTCTCTCTAGGGCTTGTAGTGATATTCCCCTTTCATGTTACATAGACACAAATACAACACACTCGATCTCATGAACATACCTGTGATAAAATTTTCAACGTCCACTACATCAAATCAAAATATGACATATAGACTTGCTACAAATACAATGTGTAGATCACACTACAATATTGTGATGAATCTACTATTATTAAAATAAACATTGTTACCTTTCTTTTGCACCATCATCCAATCTTCACTGCTACCATAATGTATCCACAGGCATTCACAACTACTATTCTTGGGTTAAACTCAAAATATGTCTATTTTGTATCCAATACCTCTATGTCCTTCCTACTACAATCCTAAAAGTTCACCATAATATCAACACTTTCTTTCTCAAGTGAAAATAATGCAACTTCCTTCCACCTTAAAAAATGTCCATGCTCATCCCTTTACCTAAATAAATTTTATTATGGGCCACCTAGAAACAATTATACCACTGATACCTCAAATCGAATGGAAACTTCTAGGACTCTAGGGTACTCTAAAAACTAATATCAATCTGCCCATGAAACTAAGTAATTGACCATCCTATTGATTGTCTACTTCTATCTCCTAAGATGCATCAATTCCACTCGATATACTTGCAAGTGATCTAGGAAGTTAGTTTAGATATGGGTTGTATCCATCTTAGTTTTACATTTTATGTAGCTATAGTGCACCACTCAATAAATAGTTCATGGAGAAAAACATGTAACTAGAACTCATTTATGGCTACAACACTTCTTACTATGGAAACTCATCAATTATTTTTACATTACATAAATTGTATAGTAGCATTAAAAAATATTAAAATGTTAGAATCTTTCTCATATACATTTATGAAGTCCTAATATACTACCTTTATCTATTACAAATCTTGGGATATAGTTAATCCTAAAATTGTTTCCATATCCTTGTTGGGAAAAATACTAAGAGGGGGGTCGGGTGAATCAATGTTTTAAACTCGCTTCCACTTTTCGATTTCCTATTATGATTTATGTACACTACTATCATTTAGGAAACCAATGTATGTACGTGACTATGGTAAATGCAAACTAAATTTATCCAGGTAATTTATTTATCATTTATTTAATTAATTATTCATCCTTAACGAGTGCACCATTACTTCATTATTCATTGATTAAGAGGAAACCATGAGCAGTAAAGATAAGATAGATCATCAACACACAAGAAACACATCAACACACATGAGAACTAGGATTTTAGGTGGAAACCCAATGTGGTAGAAAATCATTTTTTTTGTTGTCTCAATCTTCTTCTTTTATTATAAAGGAAAACATGTTACAATTTTCTATTGGCCCAGACTGATAACCGAACAGAGTCACCCACCTGCATAAGGTTGTGGCCTTCTCTCATTCTCTAGCATCCACTGGAAGGGAGCTACAACCCCCTGATCACGTTTACTGGCTCCTACCAGAAGGGAGAATTTATCCCTTGCACAAATCTACCAGCTACTACTCAAAGAAATCTCGTACTCCCACACTAAAGGTTCTAACCCTCAACACCTCTTGTGGACCACGCTTCATAATATTTCATACTAGATCCACCATACTCAATACATCAAACTTGTAGGCCACCTTTCATCATATTTTTAGACTAGACCCACTTCCAACGGTAAGCCCAATACCAAGTAATAATTATGAAACCAAATACTGAACCAACTAAATCATTTTATTACCATCAAACCAATCACTAAATTTCAATAAATCATTGCAAGTAGATTAAACTATTCCATACCAAATATAACCATATGATCATACCAATGCAAAAGCATTCATCACACAAACCAATTGTTGTCACTACAAACCTTAATCAGGTATACATAAGAATGCATACACTACTGTTCTAAAGCATACCCACATATATTCATGCTTCCCTTGTATAATACCTCATGATGCACGATCATATAGGCCTAGTGAGGAATGTGATAGCATGGTCACATGTTGTGACTAACAAGGGGTTGGAATATAAGAGATTAGCTAACTTTATTTATTTAAATGTGTGAGAGTCTTTATTTATTGTCAAATATGAGAAAAGAGCATAGTGGTTGATTGATCCTACTTGTGTGGAGATTAGGCCAAACAATTAGATTTATTTGGTTTGAATAGAATATGAGGAATTTAAAAGCTTGATTTAGCATTTGTTTAGAAAAGAGTGGAGTTGAAGAGGTTTTTTAGGAGAGAGTGAGAGATTTCTGGATCTAAACCAGAATTGGTTCATGAATCCACTTTTGTATAAATTGTGATCGTTTTGTATAATTCAGAGGTTGGAGAGGTTAGTGAGAGGAAGGATAGAGTGGGTAGATAGGTGGAGTCGAGTAAGGGAGAGGGAGGATTCCAAGATAGGAACAAGGTCTTTATTTGTTGTAATTGAGCCAGAGGGTCGAGACTCTATAACTCGTTGTATTGAATAAAATATCAGTGTGTGTTAATGGGTTGTTTCTATTGAAATCCTTCGCTTTTCTCTGCGTAGTTTCTTGTGGAATAGATTAGGCATTTCTTCTCCATTTTCATGTCTTAAGTTATAAATCACAACCTTCTTTACTTCACTACAGTCCATAGCGTTATACAATGGTTGAGTCACTTTAAAACCTAGTCATTTATCCATAGATATCACAAAGAGTTATATATGAATGTCATGTGTGCAAACGGAGTAAGACAGAGGAAACTTGCAAAAGGCATAAGTCCAATAATATTGAAGAAATAATGAGAAAACCCAAAGTAAAGAGACGAAATAAAAAGGTGAATATTAATGCATAGTGGTCATTGGATCTCTAAGATCAATGGACTAGATCTAATAGGAGAAAGTCGAGCACTTTATCGCATCGGCAAATATTGTTATAAGAGGGATGGAATTAGGCCTTAAGAAGTTGTGATTATGATCGCGCCGATTTATCGCATCGACAAAACCTTTTAGGAATTATCAAAACCATAGCAAATGTGATAATGCGATTGATTGCAGATTGTTGGATTGAAAATGAGGATCGACGGTCTAGATCTAATCGCATATCGGAGAGTTGAAGGTCGATGGATCGTGTAATAGAATGTCGACATAGCGATATCTGATAATTGGAGACCGAAGAACAGGGAAATTGGGGTCAAGGTGATCAAAGCAACTAAAATGGTCAGTGGGAACAACGGACCTGATGATTGTTATAGATGTGGGTAAATAAATTTTGAGATCCAGCTAAAGTGTTTCATCGTGTTATTTCCTATGTATCCTATGTATTTCAATAATTTATTGTTTTGGGATTTTTAAAGGGAAAATCATATGAAGGAGTCGACCCGATGAGACTTATGAATACGTGTCAATGTATTTGAAGTCTGATGTACTGAAATCAGAGAAGGGTTTTCCTATGAAATCCTTTGTATCCGAAGAAGTGTATGAATGAGTTTTTAGTGTAACAATGCACATAAAACACTTTTAATTGTGATTGTGGCCATAACCATAAGTCCAGACCGATAGTGTTTATTATATGGAGGGATTTTCCTTATGAGCAGGTTTCCTATGTCATTTTTGGTATCAGAGCTAGATCAACACTTTGTAAGGATTGATTTGGAAATTGAATTGTAAACTCAGCATATGTACAATTTTCACTGAAGTGAATTGATACAGATGGGGATCAGACTACAAAGGACACTGAGATCAGAATGGGGAAGCACTGAACTTCAGATGAAGGTATAGTAAGAATGTTTAATTTGATAATTTTACAGAGATTTTTTTGCATTTATAAAGAACAAAAAGGGAATGAAATTTCAAATGAGAAGGTGTTTTCCTTTTAGGAAAATGAAATTTCCATGTAATTTGATTGCATGATTGATTTGATTGAAATGAAATATTTAGAAGTTAAAGTTGGATAGAAGAGTGGTTTGCTATGGCATTGAAGTCATTTAAATGATTTGAAGAATTTTGTGAAAACTGAGAATGATTAAGGATTGTTTGAAGTATTGTTGGAGGCAATGATATTGATGATTGAGAGAACAGAGATTGGGTTTAATAGGACTGAAAGAAGAACCACTATAAGGAATGAATTTTGGAATTTGTAGAAGCAAAACACGATTTTCTTACAAACAAGTCATCAGAAGGAACTGATAGTGTCTGTAATGAATTGGTGAAATAATTGAAATTAATATCTAACCTTAATTGATATTGAAAGATAAAGAGTCTATTATGAAAAGTAAAATCAGAAATAGTTGTTGGCTGTATGTAGTCTTTTTAATGGAAAGTATAAGTGAAATAGTGAACAAATGAACCCTTGGACAAAAATTTAACCGATGGAATGGGAATTAGTTTTAAGACATCTTTGATGGAAATATTGCAGGTTTGAAATATGCTTTGATATATCTTGAGATAAGATTGTGTAGGTCAATGGAAGCAGTGGAATTGCTGAAAGGTGGAATGAGTTATACCAGCATCATATCATATGAATTATGTTAAAGAAGATAGAGCAAGAAGAACCCTCAGATGAGTAAAGGTGATAGTACCCAACAGTAAATGAAATTAATGAATGAAGAAGGAAGTGAGCAATTGAATATGAAAAGCCTAAAGCAAGGAGTATTCAAGAGGAGATGAGAACAACTTCCAACTGTGGTTGGGAAGAAGTTTTTGAGGCAGATCCACATTTGTGATTGTGGATAGGAGATAACAATTCCAACATGAGGAGTGCTGAGTAGAATTGTTAGTCAGTGAAAAGTTCAAAGAAAGAACAAATAGATGCTAAAAGGCTGAACTCAGGAATGTTTGGTGAGGCATGAGGGAGACTTGCTACCGGTGAAATGGAAAAGGTTAGTTGCAGCTCACTAGTGAATAAGGAAAGCTCACCAGAGTAAGAAATATAATTGACTATTGATTTTCATGATAGGGGTATACAGGAATGTGACAGACATAGGGAATAGAGTGCTGAAGAAGTTGGAATCAAAGGAATGAGTAAAGAATAAAGGGACATAGAGTTGGCTGAGATGAAGGAAGAACTCGTTCATTTGGAGAAGCTGGTATAGAAAGGAATTAGAGAAAAATGGAAACAAGGATTTTATGTGGGAAGAAGAGTTAAATGCCATGTTAAAGAATTGTCTTCTGAGAAATTAATACTTCGAATAGTTGAGAATAAAGGAGTAGAACACATTTGTGAACCAGAGAAAGGATCTCTTCCTGGGGAAGAAGACAGTGATGAAGAATCGATCCATGTAGATCAAAATGAGAGGAATGTGCTCGTAGCATTGTCACAAACAAGAGGATCTCATATTTTTGGGATTAAGCATTTATATGAATGTAAAATTGCAGGTATGTAGCCTAATGAATTTGAACCTATGTATGAAAAGGTGAAAGAGACAGAGACAAAAAAAAACACAAAAGGAGGTGCACAAAGACTTTCAAGGCTTCAATTGGTGGAGGAAATTAAAAGGTGTGGCTAAATGGTTCTGTCTTCTCTTAGTGAAAACTTATTGGGTCATATTTTAAGGAATTTTAGCATGGATAAAAGACCAATTGGAAATGCAAACACGAAGGGAAACAAATGCATTGAAGATTTGTGAAGTGAAGAGAAGGAAAGCTGACATAGAGAACTTAGCTGAAGAATTAAAGTCAAGGAAATCTTTGAAAGATCAAATTTTTATCAGAGAAGAGAAGTGGACATTTTTGTCTTATTTGGACAAAGTGAGTATTGGAAGAAATTGTGTAGAATAGGAAGGTATTCTACAAACTTATGATGAAGGTTCCAAGCATAGTCAAGAAGTTGCAATCCCAGAAGTTTTTGTTAGTGAGGAAGAAGTTAGAGATGTTGAGGAAGAATTTCTCAATAAAGTAGTGGACTATCAGAATAGTTCAAAGAAGCATGAGGATCATATCATTGAGGATTCAAATGAAGAGCCTTGTAATTTTGAAACTGACATGTTGTGTATGTTTTCATGTTTTACAGGTGATGAACAACAATTGGACAATGTGCTTATGCATGTTGATGAAGAAGTGAGATTAATGGAAGATATGGCTGAAACAAAAATATATTTTGAGCATGTATTTAATAGTCTTGAGAATGGTGGTATTGACAGGGAAATTTTCACGATTAATGAAGCTGGAGATAAGAAAATGAAAGTTTGTGATGACAACCAGAATGGGGTGTTTTCGGTAGAGAATCAAAAGTAAAGCACTAGGGAAACTGTGAAGGAATATAAGATGATGTTGACAGACGCAGAAGTTCAGGAATTTTTTCATTTTAAAGTGGATTATTTTTTTGAATCTGTAAAGCATGAATAAGCTTTAGAAAACCAAAATTTTGTTTCTGATGTAGGAGAAGATGAAAAACATCATTTTGTTGCAATAGTACAAGTATAGAGGATGAAAAGATACTTCATAATCATATGCTCCAAGAAATCCTAGCTATTGAATGGTTGAATGATAGTCTTGTGTTAGGACAAGGAACACTGTATAATGGAGAGGAAAGTATTGGACTGGAAATTGATGACAATTTCATAACTTTTGAAGAAGGACAGTATAAAGAGTTGATGGCAGAATCACCTATGAAGATTGAAAACCATAGTTATTTTGAATCTGACAATTTTGATGGAAATTATGTTTTATACAGGAAGGAGGAGTCATATGAAAATGACATTCTCATTGAATATGAAGGAATTCATATTTTTTTTGGAAGGTTATTAGATGAACCTGATAACATAGAGGAAAGGATTATCTTTGATGATAATGGAAGTGAAGTTGTAGAGTACAAACAATAGTTTGTAAATGGCAGAGGTGAAGAAGAATTCGATAGAAATTTCATAATTTCTATGGTGGAAAGAAATGTAGAAAAGGAAGATGTCAGTGGAGTTTAGTTAAAGAAAAATTGTAAAGAGGAAGTTGAGAAATTGTGGAAGATGAAATCATATGAGGAGAGGGATAGAAAGGAAGAGAAATTAACAATAGGAATTTATATAAGCAAGGAAAGAGGACAGAAACAACATAAGATTTAGAATCTTGGAAGAATAGAAGTGACAGTGGTAGAAGAATTGATTCCATAGCATGATGTAAGTGATGACCAATTACAAAGTAAAGTTTGGGATACTCGATGGACAACAAAAGGAGCACATGACCAAGAGGTCATCGTAACTTTCAACATTAGGAGTCTGATGCAGGAACATATAGGAGTAGTCAGCAATGTGATAGCATGGTCACATGTTGTGACTAACACGGGGTTTTAAGATAAGATATTAGTTAATATTATTTATTTAAATGTGTGAGAGTGTTTATTTATTATCAAATATGAAAAAAGGGCATAGTTGTTGATTGATCCTCTTTGTGTGGAGATCAAGCCAAATAGTTCGATTTATTTGGTTTGAATAGAATATGAGGAATTTAAAAGCTTGATTTAGCATTTGTTTAGAAAAGAGTGGAGTTGAAGAGGTTTTTTAGGAGAGAGTGAGAGATTTTTGGATCTAAACCAGAATTGGTTCATGAATCCACTTTTGTATAAATTGTGATCTTTTTGTATAATTCAGAGGTTGAAGAGGTTAGCGAGAGGAAGGATAGAGTGGTTAGATAGGTGGAGTTGAGTAAGAGAGAGCGATAATTCCAAGATAGGAACAGGGTATTTATTTGTTTTAATTGAGCCAGAGAGCCAAGACTCTGTAACTCATTGTATCGAATAAAATATCAGTGTGTCTTAATGGGTTGTTTCTATTGAAATCTTTCGCTTTTCTCTGCATATTTTCTTGCTGAATAGATTAAGAATTTCTTCTTTGTTTTCGTGTCTTAAGTTATAAATCACAGTGTTCTATGCTTCACTACAGTCCATAGCATTATACAATGGTTGAGCCTGTTTAAAACCTAGTAATTTATCCATAGATATCACAGAGAGTTATATATGAATGTCATGTGTGCAAATGGAGTAAGGCAAAGGAAACCCACGAAAGGCATAAGTCGAACAATATAGAAGAAATAACGAGAAAACCCAAAGTAAAGAGATGGAATAAAGAGGTGAACAGTAATGCACAGTGGTCTTTGGATCTCTAAGATCAATGGATGAGATCTAATTAAATAAAGTTGAGAACTTTATCGCATCGACAAATATTGTTATAAGAGGAATGGACGTAGGCCTTAAGAAGTTGTGATTGTGATCACGTTGATTTATCGCATCGGTAAAACCTTTTGGGAATTATTGAAACGATAGAGACTATGATAATGTTATTGATCATAGAATGTCAGATCAGAAAAGAGGATCGATGGTCCAAATCTAATCACGTATCGGAGAGTTGAAGGGTGATGGATGGTGTAATAGAATGTCAATATAGCGATATCTAATACTTATAGATTGGTTATCGTGGCAATTAGGGTCAGGGTGATTGGAGCAACTAAAATGGCTAGAGCGAAGACTGGACCCGAGGATCGTTATAGATGTGGGTAAATCAATTTTGAGATCTGACTAAAGTGTTTTGGCACATTATTTCCTGTGTATCCCGTGTATTTAAATAATTTGTTGTGCCATGGTTTTTAAATAGAAAAGCATATAATGGAGCGGACCCAATGAGACTTATGAATACAGTTCAATGTATTTTCAAGTCTAATGTATGGAAATCGGAGTAGGGTTTTCCTGTGAAATCCTTTGTATTTCAAAGAAGTGTATGAATGGGATTTTTTATGTAATAGCACACATAAAATTCTTCCAATTGTGATTGTTGCCAAAACCATAAGTCTAGACCGATAGTGTTTAGTATATGGAGGGATTTTCCTTATGAGCCGGTTTCCTGCTTCACCTAAGTACAAATCTCAAGTCACTGACAATTTCATCATGAATCATTGAAATATTGAAGTAATCACAAAATCAAGTATTAAATCAATCACATTTCAGTGAACCAATTACATGTCACTATATTGTAGCATCATCACTAATAAACTTTCCGTTCCATAACAAACATAACTCAATCAATACTTTCAAATCAAATTATCATGATAGAGACATCATTGACAAGGAGAAACAAATAAACTAGACATCATCAATTGTAAACATTAATCCTAAGTTCAAACCCTAGTATGTATGCGCTTATCATACACAACACTCATATATATATCTTCACATACTAAAAAACATTTCACATAATATATACGCGACTACAGAGAAGTAGATCTGCATGTGTACATGGCTAACTTGATACAAAGATGTGTATAAAACTAAAACATTGTGTCCACACTCCTGAATCTTCACTTCCAACACTATCAACTTTTCAATAATTCATTGAGATCAAAACATAATTATAACCATAAATATATCATTGTTAGCTACTTAGACATTTTCAACATGGAAATCCATTAGGCATATATGTCAACACATATTCATATCTTTTAGATCTAATTCTTCTCCTTGCTCCCTAGTTCACACTTGTTTCAAATAAGATCACACATGAATAACCCATTATTTTCACACCCTTAACACTTTGATCTCCATCTCCTTATATAGATTTAGCCTTAGCCAATACCTTAGGCCAATCCCTTGGTAATGTCTTTGGTATTATTTGATGTGACCAAATAACCATTTTCACACTCATTACTATGGGCCATTACCATGGTAATGTCCCTTGGTATCCATATTACCATCGTGTATATTATATACATGACTTTCTCTCATAAGAATTGTGTATCTACGTGGCTTTGATGCATAGGATCTGTGTATACTTCCCAAACTTCACCTTTATCATTCATCTATTTCTGAACTAACATTCTTTTTTCCATCACCTTTGTAGCATCTATTATAGTCTGTCTAATGATCACGTTACCAAATTATTGAAATTTTGTCAAGTAGGTTTCCATGAAGGACAACACATTAGCCATAATGGAAAAAACTTCCCCCTTTGGACTTGACGAAAACCAATTTCGTGTTTGGTTACCATTTCTAAACACCTACAAACATACCTACAAATAACAATATTTCTCAGCAAGCTTTGCCAAGCGTTTTTCTCCAAAAAACAAGCTTCTCTCCCCCTTCGACATCAAGGGAAAAGGGTTGACCAATGTTGAATGATGACTTATCTTCCCCTTTGTAGAGAGGATTGTGGCAGGTATGATCTGGTGAATATGAAAACTGCATGTTGATCATGCTCCCTTGAGCATATGTTGGAACCTCTAAATATATATAATAAAATCACAAGACTTTATGACTCAACCAAATATGACATATCCTATGACCAATGAATCATGATTACATGAATCACCCAATAGATTGGGGTTACATATTTGACCCATCATTTACATTAATTTTCCGAAATAATGAGATTACATACAAACAATGACTTGGCCCCAATAGCCCATAAATGACTACATCATGGATCTTTACATGACGTTTACATCAAGGGACAAATATGACATATTTAAACAAAACTAGGACCTCAACAATAAGGTTGCAAGATCATGATAGTAATCAGAAACAACCATACACCATATAAGAACCTGCAACATGAACATATGATAGCAACAACATAGACACCTTGATGAACATCTCCATCATCAAGAGGCTATGTAGCTGCAATATCATCAACATGTGATCAAGTATGCAATTCTTTCGAGCATCACCAATCAACTTTAGAAGGAGCACATAAACATCGTATTGACCTCATATCACCAAGTTCAGCAAGGTCTTTCCATATATAAGAAGACCATAATCCATAGGCAACAATATCACAAGACCATAGTTAGCATATACATATTCTTTCCCTAGACCAACAATCCAATAATACCTTCATCATCACTAGTTACATAATGACAACAACTTATGTATCTTCACCAAAAACAAAAAAAAAAAACAACTATACATTACCAAATGATATGTACTCATCATAAACTAACAATAAATGCTCAAGAAATCATAATGGAAATAATTTACTATTCAAAGCATAGAATATGCTCCCCCTCAACCTGGTTATGAGCCCCAAATTAGGTAACTTATTAGGCTCATTTTTCCTAATTATCCTTGTTCAATCCTTGTTCAATCCTCCATTTTTCATAGATTATGCATTATTTTTTAGTATGTTTATGTCATTTGTACGAATAAGGGTGGTCACTCTTACTAGGTGGCTAACACGTGCTTATTTCAGGTTTTTTGACACATGTTGGAGCAAAACTAAGCAATCATAGGCTAGATGACAGCCAAGCTTGAGGTGAGGATTCGTAGGGGGGTTGTCTATGACATTAAATAGCCCTTCATCAGGATCTCCACCCCCAACTCCGAGCTCACAAGCCACCAAAAATGAATCTTGAAGGCAGCCAAGCAGATTTTGGAAAAGGGCTGTCTACTAACAGTTGGGATAGCAAAGTCCCTTAGATTTAGGAGACCTGCTAGGGCCCTCGTGGTGTATAAATGAGAACGCCTCAACCTTCGTAAGTGACTTTTGAAACCATTGCATTTTTTTGCACTACAGTGCTGTCACCTTCATCTCGTTTTCTTGTAGCCATTTTGGCATAACTTTTGACTGATGACTATTTTTTGATAATGATAAGAAGTCCTATTTTATATCAACTCTGTGTTCTCTATAGGAGCCGTAGCTCTTAGGTTTGGGCCCAACCTGAGAGCCTATGGCCTCCTTTATGTATTGTTATCTTTCCTTTATGCATCGTTGTTTTTCCTTTTATGCATTTGCAAACATATTTATGTTAGGCAGATTAAGTTGTGTTGATTAACTATGTCACTGTTTATGGTTAGAAATGCTTCATATGTTTAGAATAGGTTGGTAGGATAATAACAGGTAAAAGCCCCAGAAAAGGGCTAACAAACGCTTTTGGTTTCACCTCTTCCTCATTGGATCAGGGGCTGGAGTTGAAGTAACTGTGCTGTCCCAAACAAAAACACTAGTTTTGCTTTACCATGCAATCATTAGTGTACTATTTTCATTTGCAGAAGTTGGTTACATGTTAAGATCTCTGAAATGTTTCATTGCATAGTTGATATATAGGGTTCTCTTTCAAATAAAGTTGTTATTCATTCACCTTATTGTTAGCTAGATTAGATTAGCTAGGACTTTGATTACTTGCAAGTCTTTATTGGTTCAGTTGAAAGTACACAGTGCAGAGCATCGCTACCACCTTTTCATCCACCCAAGCTTCATCAGAGCCATCTGTTCCATCTCCTAACTAGGTTCCTCGTCTCACATTTTTCCTCTTGCCCACGTAACCCTACCTTTTTGTGCAACCATTGCTTCAGCCTTCTTTGAGCCAATTTAGCCATCTACACCTTCTAACCACTCCATCCACCAGTCCTTGGGCCACATCAGACCCCTATCCTACCTCCATATCCATTACTACATCTTCCCTCACTAATCCCTCCTCCGAAACCCCATTCCTAAACATCCTGTAGAAATTTCTGAACATCCCGTAGAAATCTCTGAACATCCTATAGAACCCCTGTAGACTTCCTGTAGAAGCTCACAAATGAGGTTTCTTGATAGCCAAACTTTGTAAAACTCTCTAAAAGGGTGTTAGGGACTCCTTAGACCCTCTCTGAACCTTCCTAGCCTCTTCCAAGCATTTCTCCTCATTTATCCACCCCTACACAGTCAAGAACAGTGAAAGCATATGCATGATGAAACCGACGACTTAATGAAAAATACAAAAGGATTCTTTCTTCAGATAGAGGTAGTCTAGACACATGTATTTTACCTTCATAGAATTAATGACATCTCTTTTAGTAGTTTACATTCTCTTCTTTGCGTCAGTAGGACTAGCTGGTAGAATTAGGGTTTGCTAGGTTTTGCGCTTTCCTTCAGTTTTTCAATCTCTTTTCACAAATATATTAGCTGCCTTCAAGACTAGCTTCCATACATAAGTTAACAAGCTTCTTCTTGAAGCTCATAGAAGTTGGCTTGAGCCCCTAGCGTACTTGTGCCAACTGACCAAGTGACAGCTGCGGTAAGAGCTAGTACTTGTGCATACAGCACCGTCGCTTCTAAGTTTGTTAGGAACTACTAGGTTGATAAAAGTAAAGAAGGGAGTCCTAGGAGTTGCAGGATTATTGTTGCAATGATGGAGCCCACCATATTTTTGGCGCCGTTTCCAGGGAAGTGTTAGAGTAGTGGTCATTGTTGCTTTTCTTCCATTTTCTCCTACAACCTTCTGCTGAGTAGTTTATTTCATTTCCATTCTGCAATTTCATTTTCACAAAAGTAGAGTAGACATTTCCTGCTTTCATAGATTAGCATTTCAATTCCACAATTTCAATTTTGCAAGTGTAGATTAGCATTTCAATTTTGCAAGCGTAGCCTAGCATTTCATTCCTGCAATTTCATTTAAGCAAAATAGATTAGTCCTTTCCTGCTTTCATTTCAATTCCGCCTTTTCATTTTAGAAAGATAGTTAGTTGCAGTTCAATCTATTTTAGTTTTACAGGTGCAAGAAGAAAAAAAAACAAAAGCCATCAAAAGTATTTCCATTTCATGCCTCATAGGAACCGAGATAAAACTGACAAATTCTTACCCAACACACCCACCACATCATTGAGTCAACCTTCTCTCTTGTCTGGTGATAGTGACCCAGAAGAACCTATAGGTGAACCTCCTGAGATATACGAAGATCCTATAATAGAAGAAGAGTTAGAGAATGCTCCATCTAAAGCCATGTCTGAAAACCGAAATGGTAGAAGAGAAGATGAGAGAATAGAAGGTGCATTTCCCATCCGAGAGACCAATGGAGACATGAAAATGAAAAACATAAGTCCCTCAGCTTTACTGCACTTCCATGGATTGACTACAGAAGACCTTGATACCTTCCTGTTTGAGTTTTCTGTCCTTTGTCAAACTTACGACTATGCTGAGGACAAGAAAAAGTTGAAATTCTTTCCCTCTACCCTCAAGGATGTAGCATTACACTGGTTCATGGGGTTACCTGGTAACAGTATCACCACTTGGGCTCAGATGTAGCAAGCTTTCAATGCCAAACACCGGGACTATTGTAGGTCCAAGGAAACCAAGGGAGAAATGTTTCGGATGACCAAGGGAAGCGATGAGTCTTTAGAAGATTTCGAGGAAAGGTTCCAACTTAGTTATAAACGGGCCAGGTGCACACTTGACCCGGAATCTCTGAAGCTGGTTCTGCTCTAAGGTGTCCCTGAAGACCTCCTAGACACCCTTCACATGTTGGCTGGAGGGGACATCTACCAACTACCTTATGAGGACATAAAGACCGTGTTTAGAAACCATTCTAGGGCGGCCTGGAAGAGAGGCCCAGAAGAGAGGTAGGGGAAATCCACTTTTAGCTAGTACTTCCTTCTCCAAGCATGAGTTTCCTAACCAGATGGAAGACCTCAAGAGTGAGATGAGACAGACTATTGTCATGCAGCTTGATACCTTCCGAATTCAGTAAAAGAAACAGGAAGCTGAGAGGGATTTGGCCATTTTTTGTACTAGATGCACGAGGAAGCATCTTAAGAATGAGTTCCCATTGCACTTAGTAGAGGTATGTTTCGTTTGTGAGGAAGACCACCCCACCAACCAATGCCCTACCTTGCCTGGATTTAAAGCCATGTACCTAGGGACTGAAGCGGCAACTGAACCAAAGGAGGCCACATGGGCCCAGACCTTACCAGCAAGGGATGCAAGGGACATCCCAAACTTATTATAACCTGAACCAATCCGCTCATATACCTTCTTGGGCCCCCCCTGCTCATCCTTCCTGGTCCACACCTCCTTCATGGTCTAATCCATCTCCATACCATACTCAGCCTACTCCTCATTCGTTTCACTCACATGCCTAGCCGCAACCTCAGTGGAATGCACCTCAACTGGGGTGGAGGCCTCAATACAACCCTCCTCCCACCATTTTTCCTCCACCACTGGCTCAACCACAACCATTACCTCCTGCTCCTCCAAGACAACCCCGGATGCCTACTCAACTGAACCCGAACGCCAACAACAGACAAGCCTAGCAGGTATATACTGGGGGGACAACATGCCCTACCTATGCTGTGGACATCCAGGAGATCAACCTGTGATCTGGGAAGGTTCTTCTAGAGTGCCAACCTCCTCCCCTAGAGGAGGAGGAAGAGAAATAGGAAAGTGAACCCCAAGCCATTCCACCCTTTCCTGAGTGACTCACAGTAACCACACAACTCAACCCAGAAGAGACTGAGCTTCTGGGAGAACTCAAGCAGTTGTGTGTGAAAATACCACTTCTCTAGGCCAGAAAATATGTACTGATATACAACAAATTGATTAAGGGGAAGTGTTTCAGGCACCCAGGTAGGCGAAAGAGAGATGCCTCAACTATCAATGTCATAGGACAACTGTCCGATCTTATGTTGGGGCGAGTAATCTGTCCAAAGTATTTGGACCCTGGGAGTCCTGTAGTTTATGTTCACATCAATGGCACCATCATCCCCCACACCTTGATTGATCTAGGGGATGCCATTAATGTGATCAGTAGGGACACCATGCTTAAACTCAACCTTCAGAGTTCCTTAAGGAAGACCTCAACAGTACTACAATTGGTAGATCGCTCCACCGTGACTCCCGAAGGGATTGTGGAAGATGTCTTGGTCTCTGTCGACTCCTGGGAGTACCCTGCAGACTTCTTGGTCCTTCAGCCAAAGGCAAAACTCACTGGGTATCCCCTCATTTTTGGAAGGCCTTGGCTAGCTACTGCTAATGCTTACATCAGCTGTCGAGCAGGAAGCATGACCATCAAAAATAGGCCTATGTCCAAATAGCTGGTCCTATACCCTCCTGCCCAACCTCTGCTAGAACATGACTTACCCCTCTGGTTGGAAGAAGGAGACGAGGATGAGGTCTACTTTGCACCATTATGCACAGTGGAGGCCACCAGGGGAGGTCCTTAAATAGAGGATGATTTGATTGAGAACTTAATCCAAAATCCTCCTCCCGGTGCACTGTCCTTAGAAGAGTTGGTGGAAGATACCCAAGCCAGTGCTTTAGTGGACCTCTGTGTGACTGATCCGACCTCTCCCAGAGTTAAGAATGTGGAGTTTCACCCTAAAAGAAGTTTAAATATTAGCTCCTCTCTCTCTCCCTCTCAGGAAAAAGAGCTATGTAGCCTCTTGAATCGCCATTTGGAGGCTTTTGCCTGGAACTATAAGGAAATGAAAGGAATCCATCCTTCGGTCTGTACCCATCATATTTACATTAAAGAGGACTGTAAACCAGTCAGGCAACCTTAGAGGAGAATGAATCCAGCCCTTAAGGACATCGTTAAAGAAGAATTGCAAAAATTGTTGGTTGCAGGATTCATCTACCCCATCTCAGACAGTGAATGGGTTTCCCCTCTGGTGTTGGTACCCAAGAAAAATGGGAAGTGGAGAATCTATGTAGACTACAGAGAACTGAACAAAGCCACCAAGAAATACCACTTCCCTTTGCCTTTCATAGATCAAGTGTTGGATGG